>JABFPB010000494.1:0-37267 GCA_022817645.1 Ceratoteleas bidentatus
AAAATTGATTTGTTTTTTTTTTTAATAATGTTTAATAAAATATGTTTAAAATTAAAATTTGTTATTTCAATTTTAAATCAAGTAAATTAGTTAAAAAATAGTTTATTTAAAATAAACAATTATATAACAATTAAAATTGTAAACATTTAAAAATGTTAACCGATTTGTAAATTTTTTAAAACAATTTTTATTAAAAATGATAAAAATTTCCCCCATTTTTGTATTTTATTGTTAAAAATACAATTACAATTGTTCTCCAATTTTGTGTTCTGGGTTATACATTTTTCTATGTTGTAAGTAAGAAAATATTAAAAAATCGCAGACTTTATCGCGATAAATTGAGACCTAAGCTCTCTTTCCTTTCATATTCAAAATGCAGCTCCATCACAATTAAACGCTCGCGGTTACAAAGTTTGTCCGCAATTGATTTCGTTGTACGCGCTCAAAGTAAAACTCAGTTTCATTTGTTAAGTCGCACTTTATCTCGCTGCTCATTCAATTAATGCGCCGCCTTTATGCTGGCACGAATTTACATACATTTCCTCGAAGGAGCGGCTCAAGTTACCGCCCGGTTTAATGAAATTGCGCCGAACTTTTTGCCGTTAATTGGAATATAAATTTCATACGAGGTCTCGATCGGTCGATCCCAGTTTTCGGTATTTTTGGGATAGAAACGTTTTTCGTTAGAGCTTTGTCGGATGGAATAATGCGGATTAGTTTATTTACCTTCGAAAGTCTGTGGCAATAAAAATCGATTTTTAGTAGTGTAATATTAGACAAAAAATAATAAAAAAATAGTCATTGAGCAAAAAAAAACATTTTTTTTACATTTTTTAACTTTTTTGCTGTTTTTTTTGCTAAAAATTTTTTTGCCAAATAAATAAGCATTAAAATTGGTAAAAAATGAAAATTTGTCGATTTTTCCAAATGATAGAATACGATTTACTTAAACAATTATGTTAAACAATTATTATAAAATTTGGAAATAATTTTAGAACTTGCAATCCGTTTTTTGAAAAAAGAAAATATTTGTGTAGAATTGTCTTTGTTCCTATTACGATTTGAACATAATAACTGGTGTGAAAATTACATAATTTTGCTACTATTTTTCCAGTGTACTTTTATTACATGTCGTTTTGCATGAACAATCCGTAAATCACGAAAACTCGTTACAAGTTTAGATTTGTTTGTAATGCGGACAGGCGAGTCGGATTGAAGTAATGTTCGGATCGATCGCGATTTTCTTGTGTGGGTGTATATTTGTATTTGCAGTCTTAGAAATCGAGACACGAAGGCAAAAAAAGAAATGTGATTTTACATATTCATGAATGGAAGATTATTTATTTCGGAACAAGATTGTTTCATCTTTTATTCAAATGAAGATAGCGTGTACATAATGCAGCAAAAAACATTAATTATAGTTAAGATTTTTGTATGGTTAATATCAGATTACGGTAATATTCTTGAATGAGTAATTGAATGGAAGTGAATTTCGAAAAAGATCCGATTTCTTATTTTTATTTAATTTCGATTAGAAAGAACGGTTTTGTTTCATTTCTACATTCCATTGAACATTTTATTTTGTAAAAGAAGATAATTTTCAATTTGCGAATTTTTCGATGACATTGTTACCCGAAAACAATTTATATATGAAAAAAACGCTGACATAATAACCGCAAAACAATTTTTCCCCGACTTACGAAAAAAATTAATTAACTGTGGAAAAATTCAGAATTAAAAAAAATACCAGACATCTCGTGGAAACGACACACAAATTCGAATTTTTCCGAAAACGACGTCCTGAATTTGAAGTATTAATATTATTTTATTCGGATATATAATATTTCTAAAATATTTCTAAAATATTTAAAAAATATTTTTTAAATATTTCTAAAATATTTTTACTGATAGGGTCGCGACTCCGGCGGAGAATTTTTGGTTGCAGAATTTCGAATGCTATTGACACATTTTTATTAATTTACAATTCGAACCAATTTAGATTCAAGATTGGATATTGCGATTCACATTTTTTCGCGGTAATTGGATAACGATTGTGGTTCGGCGCGGAAAATTGGTTTCATATAAGTTTATGGCTTTCCGGCAAACAATGGTCATTAATAATTTACGTCGGTGTACGACAAATAATCTTTGCGCTCCGACAAAGCGGATTCCGGTTTAATTGAAATGTCGCAATAATACAATTTGTCAACGCGGAATCGTCGCACGAATTCGAACATTAACTTTAAGCGCTATGACTCGCGGAAATTAATTAAAAAAACCGCGGCTTTTTTAGTTTCGTTGGCTGCGGTTGGTCTCTTTTTTTCCTGTTTTAAGGGAAGAAATACTTTTGATGATTCTATTTCTATTTCTATAATTTACGATTTTATTTGTTAAATAATTTAAGGTACATATTTCCAAAGAATCATTCAGGTTTTTTTCAAAGAATTGTGAAAGAATTATTTTGAAAAATTTTATATTCAAATTGACATATCTTAAGTCAGTACTAAACTATGAAAACTGATTAGAATCTGGCGCAAAATTTGTTGTTTCAAAAGCAGATTGCAGCGAAGATGCCAATCAGGATTGTCCAAATCAGAATTGTCCAAAGATGCTATAATATCTCGTTTGATCTCGTAAAAATTGCGCGAGATAATGACTCATCGATCACCCGAAAGATTTCTTAAATTACAATTTTTATATGAAGCGCCTGAGAAGGGAAATTTATGGCCCTCCGCGCTGTTCATGATTTCGCTCATAAAAGTCAATCAGAAAGCATTTATTTTGTTCGACGAACATGTGAACTGAATTTCATTTTCATGACTTGCGAGGCTTTTACGATTTGACGTTTGATTCGCCGGACATGACATTCAGACAACTGTTCGGCGAAGATTGAAAAAAATAGAGCCGAAGGGGACCTATAATACAAATAGTAACACAGTAAATAAATCCCCTCATTTGTAAAATCATGGATTCATTAAGACTGATCAATGAGACTTACGTGTGTAAGTGACGCGGGGAAAATATTTATGAGAATCGAAATCACTTATTAGATAAATAGTCAATAAAATTGGGAGTGATATCCGGAGAAGACTATTTTTTGTTAGAAAACTGATGAGATAAAAGGGAACAATTCAAACAATAAATAAAATAAAAGAAAGAACATTTTCTTTGAATTACATTAAAAATAATGCTCAAGATATAATGAAATTGTACCTCCCATTTATAAAAAATTGTCTTAAATTGAATTGTTAGTCCAAAAATCGGTAATATCGACTGCTGATAAGCGGTAAGGTAACCCCCCAATCTGTACTTCTAGGTTAAGATTATAAAAAAACATCAAAAGTGAGGTTAGGATTATTCTCTTCACTTTGTAATGAATATTACGGCCGAAATGAAACAATTTCGATATGAATTACAATATCAAGGCACACGTTAGTTATCGGCGCCAAGATTTAGCAGAAAGAATGTGGTCGGACTAAAGGTAAGAAGAACTTTATGGAAATGGAAGCTGGTAGAAATCAACATGAATGACTCCGGTGTACCGTTTGGCTAAATAGGCCAAACTACGTATTCCAGTGAACGAAACTTAATATCGAGTGGCTCGCTTCTTGTAATAACTTTATCGGGACAAAACGAAGCGACGACGATAAAAGTGGCGAACTTCAAGTCAAAATAAATGCGGATCTGGTGCGAAAAAAGTCGAAGTTGCTGAATCAATTCCAAATGGGCTTTCTCGCGACTTTATTAATAATCTCGGAGGATTGAACCGTCGCGGCGATAATTGATTTCGCAACAAACCGAATCAAGTCGGACTTACGATCTTGGCGGCATTTACAAGCAAATTACGTTAAGCGCCAAGTTTAATTAATTTCGCGCGCGCGCTCGTTTCGATAATAATTAACTCGCGAGCGGAATTAATTTATAACAATTGCCGGCGATTGTCTTGGTCCAATTAGGCGATGGCGTCGGATGAATGAGCGACGTGATGGGTTTCGTTATTTTGCGATATCGAAGTTACGGTGTCCGATTTGTCCAGCTTGACCCTGCAGGGATTCTCCCGGGCGAATCGTAAGATGAATGGAGGTTATGAACGAAAGGAGGGTCTTTGCTTACCTGTTGAGTTTTCGCTCGATTTTTGATTCGTAGATGAGGTGCGTTTAGGGGAAATGGGCAGAACATTGAGGGACGTAGTCAGTAGGTGTCCACGAAATTGAATTGTCAGAACGAGCAAGTTTTCGTTGTCGCGGAGGAAAAGATGAATGAAAGATGAAGATATTTCTTGATGAAATGTCAGATCTGGAAATGATAAAAAATATGAGAAATAACTCGGAATAAAAGGCTGAAAGGGTGAAGAGTTTCGATTTTAATTGCCTTCATGGGGTTTGAAAAAAATTAATTGAATAAAATTGTAGTGAAAGAACCTTAAATTTTCTTCATCGCAAATTCATTATGTACTACTCAAATTTGTAAAAACACTTCGAATTTCATCGACCAAAAATCAGCTCAAAGTAAAACCTAAATAGAAAAACTTCTTTCCTGAACTCGCCATCGCAAAATCTCAAAAAAGACCCTCGAAAACGGCGAAGCCCGTTAAAACCGCCGCGACAACTCGCAAAAAGAATCCGCAAACAGAAAAAGCGCCACGACAACTTGTTCGTCTTCCGGGCTTTCCACTTCTTGGAAAATTGCAGCTTCGCGACGTTTATTTAGCGACTGTTTGCAAGTAGCTACGGGGTTTTGCGAGGTCCCTAGCTTGTGAAAAAATTCGCTCGGTTTTGTTTGCTAACAATGCCGAAAACGACGTCATTCCGGGATCCCAAACAGAACGCGAATCTCGTTAGCGGTGTCGCGCGAACCGTTTCGTTGAACCGGCGTAACGACGTCAGCGCCACCGGGAGCTGAAAAGCTGCGAAAAATGGGCAAATTCGCGAGGCGCAAAAATCGCGCGTAACTGATTCGAAATGACGCGCCGTTATCGGAGTTAATGCCGTTAAAAATGAGGTGTAGGTGGGCGCGCACGTGAACGCTCGAAAATCGGCTGGAACCACGCCAGGCGAGCGTGCCAGCGCTCGCCAGACGATCGACCCGTTGACCCCAGACCGCCCCGTGGTCAAGCCACCCCCGCGGTATAATATGGACACATTATATCGAGCAATTGGGCCGTCGCATTAAGGTAGTTCTGTCGTGGTAATCAATCCACACAGAATTTGAAGAAATTTTACTTATGAATTCTTCAAGCAATGTCGCACATTTTACCCCCATCTTAAGTAGATTGACTGCCTGGAAGCTGAGATATTTTATATCGAAGTTGCACAGAAATACATGGGAGGTATAGGAAATTAATACCGAAACGGTTCATTCCCCAATAGAGCATAACGTTTTAAAAACGTTTTTAGGTTTTGAAAACGTTCTAGAAACGTTTTTAGGCTGTTGAAACGTTTTTAAAACGTTATGTTCTATTGGGGTTTTGTTTTTTGTTTATTGAATAGATTTTAATGAAAAACTAATAGAATTTGATTTAATTAAAAGGAATAACTGGTAAAAGTTTGAAGAATTTCCATGCTAAAAGTTTCGTACAGAAATTGCCTAAAAATACATTATTGTTCAAATAATAAACACATTATTTACTTAGCCCCCTAAATATACGGTCCTCGACGATAGAACTACCTTAATGGTTTCTTAGTAGAATCAGTTTCAAGGCTATTGGATTCTCAATATGCATCATCGAAAACATTCGGAAAAGATTACCACGGATTAGGTTCACGAGGAAAAATTATTGGTAGAATGATGCAAAATATTTGGTTATGGTAGCAGTAATAGTTGAAGATATTGTAGTCAGTTCAGTGTAAAAATGAAACTGAAATGGTAGTCAGATTAAATAATTTGGTGTTGGTTCTCCCATCAAAATCCGTATTACAAACTATTAGGAACCAATAAAGTTCATGTAAAGTAGGTGAGATCCGCATAGGAATCGATGGATCGTATTTCTATTTGCTAATGGATATACGGACCAATCAACTGAGTATATATTTACAGTTGGGTCGTATTACAGCCTGTTATAATATAGGGTCAAACGGGGTAAAAATGATCAGTATTTAGAATCAATTTAAACATTATTTAATTATTTCTTAAAATGTTCATTGTTTATAATAGACAGATTAGGACATAAATTATAACTTGATCATTTTTACCCCATCTGACCATACCGCAATTTTAACAGCGTTGGGCAAAAGGGGATAGACCCAAATACAGGACTGTTATTCGTACCTCAATAACAAATTGTTTAAACAGCTGAATTGTCTGGTCATTGAAATGATTCCCTTATTTCACCAAATGCTCTTGTTACATCAAACATTCGTCACCCCTACGACGTATTGGTTGACCCATCTAAATGATTGACTCGGTCTTTCCCACTCTGCATAAGCATGAAAAATGGCTGTGGCGCCGCAAGCCAAAAGACGGCGTCAGAGCCACGTTTTTTATTTTTATCTCCCAAGATCGCGTAGCGCCGTACGAATAAATAATAAGAATGTGGAACGGTGGTGTGGCGCGCCAAGGTACGCCGGAAAACTGTCGTTTATTAAAGAATCAAGCCCGAGTCTCGAGTCGAAACGACTGGCCGAAATATTTTACGCTGCGTTTTCGATTTATCATAACTGCGTTTCCAAGATAAACTGGATTCGAATTCCCGTTTACGACGCAAACATAACTTACAAGAACACACAACGTTTCCCATCTTTACTTTGCCTCAATTACACAACAGCGCCATCTATCATCCAAACGCTGACTTCAGAAAAACTTCGCTCAATTCGAACCACGTTTTGAGCACTAATGGAGATGTCTTCCAAGAATTCTCTTCTTCACCCAACCTACTCCCATCAGGAGTGTTCCCGTCCAATTATCCCGAAACTTATCGAACATTTGACCGTCGGATCGACTCTCGCCCCGAATTGGACTTTGAATGTGATGTACCTTCGATCATCCGAGCCGTTCGGCAGCTCATTGCCATTGTAAACACGTAGCTTGGCTCATTTGCAATGCATTTCTTAGCCAAGGAAGCCGTATTTAACCGTTTTCTGCGCGTAGACGGCGTTACGTAATTGAATATGATATAATCGCGGGGTCGATTGCGAATTTACGTAAGTCGCGAGGTTCATACCGGAATCGACGAAATTCGCACGTAACCGGGTCGTTACTTTGCAGGACACGCGTTGTGCATTAGCTCCGGCGTCTGACTAGATGTCGCTGCTAAGAACACGCTGACGTTCATTAGCGGTGACAATAAGTGCGGCAGTTTGTATTGCAAATGTTCGACTAATTCGAGCTGTTAAATATTTGGGGTTAATTATGGGGAGGTCGCTACCCAAAATTAACTCCAGCCAATTAGCGTTGATCGAACGGCGGATTGTTTCCACATTTTTCAGGAGACATAATTAAAAGATGTCCAACATTTTGCTGTTGCGGCGGTATAATTGATCGATGGTCAGGAGGAATGATGGATGGCAATTAGACTTATTCAGATGAGGAGTCGAAGCGAGGTTTGTTTTAACGAACTTTGGGATTCGAGTGAAATCCCGAGGATCGACGCGATAAAAGGTAGGGATGACTGCAGAGCAGTTCTCGCGAGCTGTAATTTAGGCGGCTTCTAGCTGGAGTCTATTAGGATTACATGAGGCAGGCGCTGAATCCTAAACATATCTGCAATTGGTATCTGAATGCTGAATGGAAGGCCCTTGATGCTAATAAAAGTGGGTTCTCGGCTGGAGATCCACAGGTAGACGATATTTCGGGATCAAAGATTTTGATCTGCTCGCTGCGAGCGATATTATATTACCGTGGAGGCGACGGGAACGCGCCATTAGGTCGATAATAAAATGGCGCAGACGAGACGAAAAACAATCGCGCGATCAGACAAAACACGTAATCATTCCGGCAGTAAATAGCACTTTAGATAAGACTTAAAATATACGGCTGTGTAATATCCAGGCCGTACTATCCAGGGAATACTAGGCTGGATGGAACAGGGTTTAAGGTGCAGTCGAAATTGCAGTTATAAGGCGAAGCGACGTGTGCGGGAGACATCGCGTTTAGGGTCTTCTTACAAAAGGTATCGATTTTTCTTTACGAGCTGCCGGGAGACGGTTTATTTGATATGTTAAACACGCATTAGAACCAGGTATCCCTGGCTAAAGTTTCATGAAAGGCCGTTAATGGAAACCAATCATTAAAGAAAACTTACGAAAAGTGCGACCGAAATTTCACTACTGAGCAATGATATTTTATATGAGAACTTTGGCTATCATTACTGAATTTCAATTATTTTTATTTTTTAATGAGTTTCAATGTTTGTTTTACATTCATCATAGGGTAAAAAGTTTAGTACTGAAAATTTTCGTTTCTTTGTATTCCTCAAAATCTATGGGGAATTTTGTATTTCTGACGTCTGTGGTCAATAACCACATTTTTAGGAGACCTTTATTGTTTAAACTGAGTATAAACACTCTTCAACATCATGTCTGTGTCCAAAATGTTCACGTTCACAGTGGGAAAAATTGAATCATCTGATGGAAACACTGTTGAACTTACAACATGAAAATGCAAAGTGTAGTAATCTCGCTGAGTTGGCTTGGCTGCTTCATATAGTGATCAATCTCTCAAAACTCTTAATTTCATACCTATGCAAATTCTTCTCAAAGCCAGCTATTAAAATCTAGCATTTTCTTACTTATCTCTAAAAAATTAACTGTATTAATTAACAGAGGTGAAAGAACAGGAAGTAGGAGGAACACAACCATTCCTCCAGAAGTTAAAGCAGGACTTCTAGAGGATTTGGCAAAACCATAACAACCAAAGAAGTCAATACGTAACATGGTGGGACAGGTAGTGCTCCTGGAAGGTCAGCAAACTGACTCCATTTAAAAAATTCCATCCTGACAGAAAACCTTGAACGAAGGAACCACCTCTCTACTTTCTTCAACAAATTCAACACCAAGCAAGCAATACCTAGCTCCATCCTCGAACATCTCAGGATGTTTGAGGATGGAGCCTCTCAACTTCCAATCTTCTCAACTCTTTCCAGCCTAACTAAACCCATTCCCCCATCTCCCAGAACCTAACCTCAAACCTGCATCGCCTCCAATCCAGGAAAACTGTCCCCAGCACCCCATCCACACCTTCCCCCTAGCCTTGGGTGGCCTCAAGTGGCTCGCCGGTGGCGGAACCGTGGTCTCTCGACGCGATGGGGATTGGGATATTGCATAAACAGAGTTTCCTACGTACACGCCCTTGGTGCGATCGATTCTGTACGTCGTTGTGCCGCTTGGTCGTGTGTTGGCGTGCGCGCGCGTCCACCGGCACACGTACGAGGGTGCGTGCACGCGTACACCAGCCAGTCTGCTTCGGCCCAATGGCCTGTATTCCGCTATTGACGATGGAGCATCCCGGCCGTCCGTTAAGACCGCGACGCGTATCGCGGACTATTTCTACGGTCTTTATCCGGCCGCCGCCAACCGGAAATGAATGTACCGACCAGCAGACTATATAATATGGTTCTGCAACCATCGATCCGTTCGACTAGACGGTTGACCTCCTTATACAGGGTGAATCCTCCAATCCGACTGGCGCTACAAGCGCGACACCCAACAAACGATCGCACTTTTGCAAAGATCGGGTCACTTAGGGCCTTATTGATTATGATAATCATTCGGGGGGAATGTCGCCACGTTTGCAACAAGTATTTAGCTTTTCCTGATAAGGTATTGATTCTGCTGAGGGTGCAAGTGCGTTTGTAATGCCTTACAATTTCAGGCATTGCGTCGTTAAGTCATTACTTACATCCAATGGGTCGGTAACCCATTGGTTAGGTAAGAAGGTCCCCCTAGTAAAAAAAAATCATGTAAAAGCTATCTCAAGATTGCCTTTAATCAGGTTTTCTGACCAGATGTAGATCAAAACATGACCAAATACGACCTCATTTTTTTTCTTACCTGGGTTATGCTAATTATTTATGCTTAATTTCTGCTTAATCTTGGCGTCGACAACTAACGTCTATTTTGATGAAAGGTAGATTGAGGTGGATGTGGATGAAGAATTTGTTTGAGGTGGATGCAGGGGTTGATAGTGAGACGCGGAATTGGGTTATAGGATAATGTTATCCCGCGTTCCGGATGCCAAACTTCCATTTCGACGTTCCCCTGTTCAATATTCGAAACATGAGTTATGTTAGGAGAACGTAATTTGCTGCAAGGTTTCACCTGGGGTTTGCGTTGTCGCGATTTTTGCGACTGGGATTGGATATTGTGGAAAAGGTCCTTGGAGTGGAAGGGTCCTTGTCAAAAGAGGGATGGGATTGGTTTATTTGGACACTTTTTTATTTGAGGGATGAAGTCTGGTTGTCTTACACGAATAACGCCTTGGAGTTTTCAGAAAATGGAGTTTTCCGAATGTGTACATTCTGTGCTTAGTCTGGTTATATTCTGTTTAATCTTGGCGTCGACAACTAACGTCTGTCCTGATTTTCTACCATAAATCTACGATTACGGGTACGACTTTACGATTCGCGCGAGAATCCTTCGCTTCGTGCCACCGCTCCAATTTATTACGATGGTCGTAAATTTGGATGTAATCGGGCGGTGCCTTTTCGATACCGTCGTTAAGGTTTGTAAAAAGCCCCGCGGACTATTGCAACAATATGTGTAGTTGCAGCGACTATAAATACGATTATGGCAATCGTAAAATATGGTGCGCGCTGACCTCAAATAAAATTTATGGTTGCCGCAACTACATTCACGGTTACGGCAACCATAAATTTTTCGTAATGCCGAGCCATTGTAACTGCGAATTTCGATGGTAATATTGTCGTAAATTACGACTTTCGTACGCCGAGGCGATCGTTTTATTTCTTCGGCCTTTTCCGCTCTTAATTGTCGGATACTTTCCGTGATCTATGGAATCGACTCGACGATTACGAAAAAGTTGAACATGGCTCCTAATGAAAAAGGATAAAAAGGGGTATGTTCTTTACCATTTCGACCCGGCATTTCGAAAATCGTGATAACTACGATCTCGAATGGTGTCGAGTTTCGGAGAACGTCGTCTGGAACGAGTCGTCTTTTTGTGGCCATTTGACAATTTTAATTTCGTATATTGCTGGTCCTCGCGGGTTTCATTAGGGGTTAACGTTGTTGCAGTTCGACTGCGACAACGTTTTTTTACGAAGTGGCTGCTTTCATTTTTACAACACCAACTTCTAAACGGTCGAAATAAAAATAGTGCAAGAATGATTCGTTTATGCGATGAAATTTTAATTGCGCGACTTTGTCGTTGCAACCCCCCCTCTCCCTTTTTCTCTCGCACACTCTCATAATATCGCGCGCGAACATTTCGTCTAATTGTGTATTTAAGTCCGGCAAACAGTCCACGGATAATGAAAAGGGAAGAAACGTGTATTTTTAGCACGCGTCGATGGGAAAGTATTTTTATTAATAATTAAAAAATGCGGATAAAAATATCGCGTGGGTTCGACTTTTATTAAAGATGAGATGGCTCGATGGGATTTGTCGATTGGGAGTCGGAATTGGTTTTCGAGCAATTATTATTTATTTTTTGTTATTCGAACGGCATGCTGTTGCTGATGGCGGTAGTCGGTTTAAAGTTCGTCGTGTTTGTGTGGATGCTAATATTTTGTATTAAATAATAGAGCGAACTGAAAATCGATAATGCGCGCGAAGAGGAAGTTACGGAAAGGTGGTTTTTATAATGCAGTTTTTCGGAAGGAAGAATGTTTTGTTGTTAAGTTATGAAGTTGTTCAAACAAAAATGTATTACCTCATTTGGCTATATTAAACCATTTATTATACATATAAAGATGTAGTTCTTTTATTTATTTTTTAATGTGTGTTTTTGCAAAAATATTTTTAGATATATAATTTAATACTTGTATTATTATTTTTAATTTACATTAATTAATTAAGGCATTATTTATAAAATAATTTAAGCCAATTGTTTCGAAAGAAAATATTACAAATTTTTGCAACTGACCGCATTCAGCAGACAAACTTTTTTTCTAAAACCAATTAATTCGGGTAAGAAAATAAAAATGAATCATAAAATTTACATGTTTGTGATTAGTTCTCTTTTCTTGTCGGTGAATTTTTTTTCAGCGAAATCGTTTTTAAGTGTTGAAAATCGATTCTGCCAAATGCCGTACGCTTAATTTCGGCACCGACATGATCGCTGCTGCCAACTCTGACTAACGCATCTGAACCAGCCACTTTATATTGCCGGGAAACAATTCGACCGTCGGTCAACGCGGAGTTTTCGCGATTTATCGGCAAATCTCATCGCGAATGGCGCTGATTCGAAATAGCAGCTACCGAAATAGACGACGACACTGTGTGGCGGCGGACTGTAGCTTTCGAATTCTGACATTTTTTGACTCGCGATAAAAATCGAAAGTCATACCGGTCTACGAAAAAGCGAACGAAATCTGTGCACAACATCTGGCAAAAGTCACTGGGAAAGATCGTTTTCAAATAATCTTCAATATTGTATACAAATCGAATTTTCGCAAAATTAAAAAAGTCAGTTTAAATTTGAACATATTTGAAGTATTTAAAAATCGGAATTGTTCTTTTCAAAAATATAATAAAAGGACACTAAATCGATCAATTTCATTAACGAGTCATAGGAAACTCAGGCAAAATGCCAAAGCTACTTTTTTTCACTGAATGACGCGGAATTACTTGCGGAAGAAGTCCGACGAGGAAGCAACTGTGAATGGTAATTTTAACTCGGACGGGCATTTTTGTCAGCGGATTTGCAAATTCGCTCGCGTTTGTTGTTCAAACGAGGTTTGCCGGGAAAAATGTTGTTTGCGAAAAAAAGTTTTTCCGCGTGTCATTACGGCGCCGCGTGACAAAGTGCAAAGTACTAGCGCGACTTGCAGTTCGTCATTTGAGAGGAGAAAGAAGAAGAAGTCGAAGAATAAGAAGAGTAGGAAAAAAGGGTCTCATCTTCATGAAATATGTATACGTTCTTCGAATATAGTGGCTAAATCGATCGAATGCAACAACGCAAGTGTGTCAGTAAGTAAAAGGCGAGTGCTGAAGAAAGTTGACGGTGCATTAAACGCCTTACTTTATACGACAAATATTTGACAATAAAGTTCGTTGCACCGAGTTAAGGTTCATTTGCATAGTTTGCGCGAAAAAAATATTCGAAATAAAAACGCGATTCAGCGTTTAGATAGCTAAGGTAAATGGAAGTTAAATTAAAAATTAGCTAAAAGGAACAACTTAAAAAATAAAATTTGGCGGTTGAAGTAGAAAAAGGATGTGGCAATTCTAGAGTAAGGAAAGCCAAGTTGAGCGATTTCTTAAATTTGAATAAAAATTTTGTTATTCAAAAAATTTTGAATAAAAAATGTCCCCTAAGTTGCATTGTTCAAAAAGTTTGCGCTTTCGAAGGTACTTCCACTTTTCTCGCGCGGATATGTCAGAGTTGCAAATTAAATTTATAACGTCAGAATTTAAACTTCGCAAAGTGAATTTTGGAGACTGGACAGTTGGATTTTAAATGTAAACGCCGCTGAGAAAAATCCGAGATTTGTCACTTGATCCAAGCGCAGAATGCTCCATTGAAATCTTCCAGGCTTTAGGCATGGATTTTTTTATATGAATGTTTTGAAAAAAATATGTGTTGCAAAGGAAGATATTTCATTAAAAATCACAACATTTTGGAACGAAACCACTGGTTTTCCAAAAAAATTGTACGTAACAAAAAATACATGCAGCAAATGCGACTTTATTGTTCATAACAAATTTACTAATATTTCAATTAAGGGGATTTGATATGAATATAAAATCAATTGTTGAGGAAGCTTTCAGAGCATAAGTATCAAAGTTGCAAACAATTTAACTTAATGCATTTGTAGTTCTTACAACAATTATAATTAATCCTAACAATTATAACTAACCTAATTATTTGACCTTAACAAATTAAGGTCAAATTATTGGGGTCAAAAAAGATTGTTTAGTACATTAAAAAAAGTGTCATTTCTAAAAAGAAGGTAAATTAATTTGTTATATTATATCAAACAATTATGTTCGAATTTTTTTTCAGCATTCTATAGTACCATTGTCTCTCTCTCTCTCTCCTATATTGAAATCTCATTCCTCTGATGGTCAATCTTGAAAAAATGTCTTCAAATAAACTGGACCTGTGACTCCTTTCAACTTGAGATATCGTTTGCGAAATTTGCGAAAAGATCGTCGAAAGTCAAGCGAAATTGGCCGAGTTGTGCAAATGATGGGTGACCGCCAAAAGGGGCCAAATAGTCCGAAATGAAAAGCGGTGCGAGATTATTTTCCGCTGGCGCATCTGGCGCGCAAAATATTTATTGCGAAACGCGAGTTACACCCGATGATCCGCGATCATGCTCTCTGACCCGATTTTTCTAAGGGCCAATTTTATGGCCGTTACATACATTGAAGGTTGTACCGGCCTTCACGGTTTATTTGTCGCGCGAATCGGCTGTCATCCGTATAAACAGCCCGTTATAAATATAAAAAGCTCATTCTGTCTGATAAAATTATGAAAGCCTCTATGCGCGATGGAAAATTGCGTGATGAACGCCAGACGTTTTATTAGGCTGAAAAAAGGAACAGAAACATTTAGGCAACAAAAATCGTTGCCGAAACGAGTCGTTTTGATTATTTTGGTTCTTCGGGAACTGAGTCGAAGGAATATTCTTTCAGAAACGAATTTGTTCAAAAAACCTAAGATTAGAAAAACAGCGTTTTTGAATTGCAGTTTTTGAAATTCCCTCATTAAATATTTTTTAGATGAAACCTCAAAAAAATCGTCGTTCATTATTTTTGAAAATCAAACAAGTCCCTTCGTGACAGCGTAAATCGTTCGAAATCGTAAATGTCGCGCCCGAATCGCAATTCCCAAAGTTGCGTCGTAATTCGAACAATTCAATTCGCAACTTGCCGAAAAAAGTAAAAGATTTGCGGACTCGCGAGCAGTCGTATTTTTTCCGAGCCGAAGAACTGCTTGTCGGCGATTCCCGAAGTTTTGCGCAAGTACATCGAACGAACATGAATAAATGAGAAAGTAGTTGGAAGGGAGCGCCATCTCGCACAATTACTAGTAATTGACTATTTTGTTCTGTACTTCTCGGCACGTAATCTACCAGAGCTGCATTGCGCGCGAAATCAAACGACGTATTTCGGTGGCAAACGCAAAAAATGGCATTTGTTTATATAAAAAACATTTATACGATTTTGTATACGATTTTGTATACGATTTTATATACCATTTTATATACGATTTTGTTTACGATTTTGTATACGATTTTGTATATGATTTTGTATATGATTTTATATACGATTTCATATACGATTTTATATACGATTTTATATACGATTTTATATAAGATTTAATATACGATTTTATACGATTTATACGATTTATACCATGAATACGATAAAACGTGTTTGTGAGGCGATTTGAATTTCGCGCCATTCAGATTATTGTTTGAAGAGTAAAATGCCTGTAAAATTGACATTCTTTAATGTTCTTGAATTCCTGAAAGCATTGTTCCTTTTTTAATAATCTAAATTCTGTAAAAAGTGAGCAATCTCTTGAAATGAAGACATTCCGTTGTATCTTCAACCGCAATCCCCGCACGCGGAAATATAGATTTACATACACTCCTGGGAAGTAAAATCCGTCAACACGAAAACACGTGTATCATTAATAGTCAGCACGACACGAGGGCCGTGTACGTGTAAATATATCATTACCATAAATAACAGCGTGGCGCGTGACTCGAGTAGATAAATAGTGCAATTAAGTCTTGCGGCGATCCTGCGAACTGAAATTCGCGCCATCTACCACGAAACTTTCGCACCATCTCGTGTCCACCCATCAAACTAACCACACTCAAAAAGTCCGAAACCAGTTTTCACATTCGCAATTTTTGATATTGACAATTTTTTTGTAGATTTACCTGATTTGAATTTCGCGCGCAAACCGTTCGAATTTTCAGGAAGGACTGAAAATTCGAACGAAAAAAATTCCAGAAGTTCCGTTTGTTTTGAAATCAAGGGACACGGTAGTGTCTGTGGCCAAGCACAAAAATGTAAATGTCAAAGAAATCAAGAGACACGGTAGTGTCTCTGGCCAAGTAAAAGATGTAAATGTCAAAGACATTAAGGGACACGGCAGTGTCTGGCTAAGTACAAAAATGTAAATGTCAAAGACATTACAGTCTATTACCCCGAGTAAATGTGCATTTTCTAAGTTTCCGATGAAACGAAATCATGCTTTCGTTGAAAACTATTAGATGGCGTTCGAGTTCCGCGGCTAAATCCTCGCGGGAAATTCAAATCTGCAAATGGCGTTTCCTTTTTTGGACTGCTTCGAGCTTTTGCGTACAACAAATGATGTTTTTGGTCTTGGGACTAAGGTTGAACGACCCGTCTGGCATTACCCACTCGGTCATCAATTCTTCGAATTTTTGGCGCGACGTTCTTCGGTTTTCCGAAGCGCTAAGTGTATTAGATCGTCGATATAAAGCGCACGGCTCGCGTATCCGTGGTCGTGCCAAGCTGTCGATGAAAATTTCGGTTACATGACTTAACTTTCCGGCATGGCGCTCCCACCCGGCTGTCCGGGAAGTACAAATGGGGCGCGAGAGAAGTAACGATTGCCGGCAAAAAAAAGCAACCGCTACCGATCAGTTGCGACGATAATTGCTTTTCGAAATTGCCGATTTTCATTGCTGCTCGTAAACAGGCAAAGTTCGAGCGGCCGGATACGATAAGAACTCGATGCAGTTTGAATTTCGCGCCAATTACACGTCGATGGCATTGGCTATCGAGATTGTAAACTTTGTTTTGGAAACGAAAAACACGTTGCTTACGAACCACACTTGGAAGTTATCATATTATCTAAAGTTTACTGAATTCTATTTAGAATTAAAATTTGGAAATTCCCGATCTCGTTAAAAAGGCGGGAAATTCAAATTCAAATTTAAGTAAATAAAAAAAATATAAATGAAAAGATTTCAAGTTAGGAACTGGACATCCTCTTCTTCCTAAACTGGCGCGAAATTCAAACTGCACTTGAAACCTCAAAATAAATCTCCTAAATTCGACTTTTCCTTTCAATCTGACCATTCACCCTCGGTTTATATCAAATAAAAAATACGCTTTCCTGAAAAATTAGCCCGTCGTCCCTGATTGGCTAAACGAACGGCATTAATCAGGATCGTAGGACATCAATTCGCGTGAACGCGCCGTTAAATTTTCATGACGGCCGGCAAAAAGGGTCTATTGAACATCTTTTTTTCGGGCGCGGTCATCGTTAATTCATCGCGCTCCACCTGGCGCATAACTCACCCGATAAGCAAGTTCGCGCGCGACCAATTCGGCTTTTTGCGCGAGCCGAATTCGAATTTCGCGCCGCGGCATCGATTATTTATAAAAATAATTGCCCTTCTGCGCGCGCGCCGATAATCGATGCCAATTTTTCACGCGCGCCTTGTCTTCGCCGGGCGTTTAAATTAATCCGCGCGTTCCGATTCGTTGATCTCTCAATGCACGCGCGATTCAATCGGTCGGGTCATTAGGTCCCAGCCAATTAATATTCCGCACATGAGAGTGGGTTAATGCAATCGGATTCGGTCGGACGGTTGTTCGGAATAGAGAGGCAATTTTTTTTCGGTGAAAAAATCGTACGAATTCGATGTGACCATCATCAGAGTCAGATAATTTCATTGGGAATATATCAAGATAGACGATGGTTGTCGACGCCAAGATTAAGTAGATTAATAACCAGAATAAGCAGAAAGATTTTACATTCCTTTCAATGACCTTATTAACCTGAAGAGTACTTTTTTCTTCAGATTGTGGATTAGCATAATTAGCAGAATAGTTAAATTGAAAATAAAATGAAACGAAGGGAAAAAAGTAGTCAAATGAATACCAAATCAAGTGAAATAAACAATGGAGAAGAAACAGAAACAGAGAACGAAGGAAAAAGTGGACTTTTTCTTCGACCAATTTGGCAAAACAGTTGATAGTCCGACGATTTGTCTTGGCTTAAGACAGCCTCGAACGGAGCGAGCATGATGATACTGAATCGGGAAATCGATCCAGTTTCATCGACTCGCATCTGTACCAACCGCGGCGTTCGGCAGCAGACTTCATTAATAAACTATTACGTTCGCTTATACGACAATACATTTTTATAGCCCGGCATCCCAGACATCAAGGATAGCTAAATAAAAATGACTGCGAAGAATGGCATCGAGATGGAGGGTTGCAGCATGTCAGGGAGAAAGCTAAATCAGTCATCATCAGTCATTCGATCGCCTTTCTACAATCCATTTCTATACATACGTCTGCCGGATAAAAAGGACCTCCGCCCCCGTCTGACTAATTCCTCCTACATCCCTCGACTGGCTGAACCAATCATCGCTGCGAACAAATTGTGTTTGACCAAGATGATTTGGGCTTGAATAGAAAATCCTGGCTTATTTGTTCATTCAGAACGGGAAAATTAATTGACGTACGATACATCCCTTCTGAAAGAGTTTTGATAGAAAGCATTTGTAAATATGTTGCTTTTGAAAAAACTGTGGCTTGATTCCAGCCAACTTGCACTATTTGATTCTTTATTGCCGAAAGTTATAAAGGTCATTTCGAGGTAATTTATCCTGATGTGAGAATATTAGATGATACGGTGAATTTTGCTGTAATTACAGTAACTCAATTGGAATTGCCAAAGAGGCGCTAAGAACAATTTTTTTTCCATTCGCTTGGACCAAAGCATACTCTTTTGACCTCGCAGTCTCCAGAATTTTTCTACTCAGTACTCCTTCGGAAAACTCGCAGACGAAGCAACCCTCCATTAGGCAAATTTTCCTTAACCCATTTCCGTCGGCTCGTTCATCCGTCCTTTTCGAATTTCGCTTTCCAACCTCCGATTCGAGACCAATCGCAAGGTACGAGCCCGGCAAAGCCACTGAACGTGCAATCAAGCAAAGTGGGATTATGATTCGAAGAATGTTATTCTGCGAAGAAGACGCGTGATTAGGATTCGATCGGCTATCTACCAACTCCCCCTGGATACTTTTCAGCCGAACTCGATCATGTGGAGAGAAAAGTCCATTAAAATTGTCTTCAAGGACTGTAAAAATTATCTTACGATGTAATCATTTATTCTGCATCGTGTACAGGAATGTGTATCGAGGATATTTTTATTCGTACTTTGATTCACGACACATTTTCATCTGCTTGTACAGTTGTACATATTGTTCATTTACTTTCCATCTATCAAAGTCTACCCTTCTAATTTTCGATTTTAAGTATTTTCATTTTCAGCCTATTTATCACTGAAAAGACTAAGAGTGTTTTCCAAATCAAATCCAACCTTTTAATTTGAAGAATATGAAGAAATTGTTGGTCCCCCTAACAAAAAAAAACTGGTTTGGAACCATACATGGAATTTAAATCTGGAAACCATTGGGAAACAAACTTGGATCAAGTATCCATCTACTACCCCTAAATTGTTTCCATAATTGGTATACCATGAAACCTTTCTAGGATTGATACTTGAACCAAGCTCGAACCAAGCTTGGTTCAACTATCCATCCACTATTCCTAGATTGGTCCCATGATTGGCATACCTAGAAGTGGACCATGAATGGATGTCCAACCATGATACATAACAACAGTGGATGGATACTTGTACTAAATTGGTTCTATGATTGGAATACCTAGGAGTGGGTCATGAATGGATTTCCAACCATGGAACCTGTCTAGGATAGTGGATGCATACTTGAACCAAGCTTGGTTCAAGAATCCATCTACTGTTCCTAGATTGTTTCCACAATTTGAATACCTAGAAGGGGGCCATGAATGGATTTTCAACCATGGTACCTAGGATCAGTGGATGGATATTTGAATAAGACTTGGTTCTACACTTGTTTCCAGAGTCAAATTCCATTTACGGTTCCAATCCAGTTTTTTCTGTTAGGGCCTACATCTCTAACCAAACATTTAGGTTATCCTACTTATGTCTTATATGACTGACTTGAAACATTTAGTTGTAGTAGCCAGATTTTTCAAAAAAACCAACTAAACCGACCTGTTTCATCTGTGTTACCCTAACGAAACCCTTCGATTGATTAAACCCCCATTGTTCCTGCAACGTTTTCCGCATTCTCGCCCCGGGGATTCTCTGCCGGTCATTATAAGCATCCTCTCTCTTTTCGGGGGCAAATTTTGCGGCGATAATTATTTCGCGCGACCCACTTATGACGTCGTTTCGGCGTTTCGTTGATCGCGTCGCGCGTCGCGCCCGGCAGTCGCAGTTTCGGTCGCTGTTTGTCTGCCTTAAAGGCGGGGCGGGGAGGGGGTTGGCGGGGTCGCTGCGGGCGGCAGTCGGGGCAATGCGCCGGTCGATACTTCTCTGCAAAGCCAATGGGCCAAAGCGAAGCTCGGCCCTGATCCTCGGCCGGAAGTCGGAAAGACGCAGGACAAATACCGGAAGTCGCGATCGGTATTTGTCCTCCAATGGCGATTCTGACACGACGCTAGGAGGTAATTTTTTTTACCGTTCCTATTTCACGCCAGAAATAATTTTAATCGAGGGTTTAGGAGGGTCGGGTATTTGTGGGTCGTTTTGCGACGTCCAAATCCAAATATTTTGATTTGGAGAGGATATTTATTGTTTTTTATGAAGGTCAGAGGGATAGGGGGCGCCACGGTGCGGCGTGATTTCCTTTCGGTGTCGCGCCACTCTGGAGGCAGATGTCTCTGGTAGCGCTGGATTCGGGATGAACCGATGGGTCGCCGTGAGATTCTTAATGATTTTAGGGAATTTCGTGGGAGATGAGGAAGGATTTGGAGGACGGTTTTTGAGGTTCGGGTTTGAGTCCGAGAATTAAAAGAATTTTATTTAATACATTTAGGGCTGCTTTTAGGGTCATATCTGGCGGTTATAGTTATTTTCTACATTAGATATAATGTTTTCAAACTTTCACTTGCGATGTAGCCAATTTTTAACACAGTTGAATATTTATTCGTCTTTACATAAACATTACAGTCACCAGAATAGTTCAAAGGTAAACATGATTTACCCAGTGAACTACATTGTCCCAAAACTGACCAGTAATTGCCAAAAGCAATCTAATTGGTCAATTATTGGTTGTTTTTGCCCAATTATTGCCCAGTTTCGGGCCAATCCAATTTTTGGTTCACTGGGTTATCTGGAACAATAATTTCATCAGTCCTGCAACCACGATCTATAATTGTCTAAGTAATAACCACAAACAAGGTTAATGTAAACAACCTTTGTTTAGAACAAATTAAAATAACCCATCTTTGGAACCATTCATCAAAAACAGCCAAAAACTTAATTATGATTCAACTCATGGTACAGATCCAAAATTCAGATCTCCCGATTCAAATTCTTCCCCGACCCAAAGATAACCAAATCTTTCGGGTTAGAAACTAATTTCGCGATTTCACAGGCTCCCTTCGAATCCCCCGTTACTTTACGTGCAATTGCTGATGCAATCTGCGGCGACACTCGTCGCATCGAAAATATTCCGTCGAATGAATAGCCGAACCGCTAACCCCCTTAATCACATCGGGACGAAGTTTGCGAGAGGTCTCTTTCATCCTGATGGTCGGGATCTGGATTCATCGCTTCGCGGTATGCAAAGCTTGATGCGCCTTTCAATATCGCCGATACTATGCAATTCGAAAGTTGGCAAGTTTCCCGCGCTGCAAAAACAGAGATGCATTCACAATCTGGAGTGCCTTTTTCGGGGCAAGTGTTCCGGCGGTTGATTTTTTCTGCGGCTGCCAACCCCGGGGGTGTGCGTCTTGGCGCGTACGTGGCCATATCGATTTAACCCATTTACGAACCGAGTGCGAACAACGCCGACGACGCGACCACTTTTTGCCAATTTCGCGCGGTCACTTTTCGTGGCTGCGCGGGAAATTTTAAAGCCAAAGTTCGTGTCACATTCTTTTTGATTCTGCGATACAGGAAAGGGAGGAAAAAATGAATGCTGAGAAGATGAGACTTAGTCGAATGGTTGGAATTCCTAGTGGTAAAATTTCATTCGTATAAAATCTGCTTCGCAAAGATAAAAAATTGTTGTAGTTGTAAATTAAAAAAAATTAAATTTTCACTGAGAAAATGTTTACATAATGACTAATAAGAGCAAAGAATGCTTTTTCCTTTGTTTCACGTTGATTTATTTCACACATAAGTATACGGTCATATGTTACCCTACATAGATCATATCTCTTATCAAATAAGTTGGTAAACGTGTTGTATACCTAATTACAAACACAAAACTCATTTAGCCCGTACATATTCAGTTTTTACTAACGACATACGATTCTGTTCCACATTTCCCACCGCCCACAACCCCTATAAAAATCCCGCCACCTCGGGAAATTCCGGGCGATCACTGTTCTACTGCGGCGAATTATGTTAATCGCTAAAAGTCCCGGAAATAAAATGGCACCACGCGTGTTCTTTTGGCCGCTCCATTCGGATGTAGATGCCGCTTGTCGGATTCCGGATTAACGTACAGGTTCATGAAATATTAAACCTGTCTTTGTCCCGGCTGCAATTGATTACGGGAATCTTAATAGCTGCAGCGATCAATAGCGGCCGAAACGCGATCACCACGTGTCACCCTAGGATCGAATCAATAGTCGGATTTTTCGAATTAGGTCAGCGATTTAGCGATTAAACCAACAGCAGTTCACCATTGATCTTGTAGTGACTTACAATTCGGATCAAAACGTGCTTCTTAATAGGTCATAATAGGATATTATACGTGTCATATAAAAATCAGCAATTGGATATATTTAGTTAAAAAAAAATTTTTTTTGATTTATTAGTTTCGTTAGTTTGGTTAGTTTTATTAGTTTCGTTAGTTTTGTTAGTTTTGTTAGTTTCGTTAGTTTCGTTAGATTTGTTAGTTTTGTTAGTTTCATTAGTTTTGCTAGTTTTGTTAGTTTTTGTTATGCAAATATTTGATATATAATATTTGAAAAAGTTCAATAAATGTTCATAATCGTTAGAAAATTTGATGTTCGATAAGGTACACTTGACTCTTCTTATCTAGTGAAATTCATTAAACTAAATAACATTATGACACTTAAAACGTCTTACAGCATACTTTGACTCAAGTAAGACTTTTTTGAGACTGAACATGTATATCTCCAGTCAGCAGCTGCCTTGCCGACTACAACATCCGGTTTGACAACTAGAGTCTAGTCGCGATCTACCGCACGTTATTCCTATCCATCCCAGGTGTCGACGTCGGATAGGAATCTCAATCAGGTCGAAACTTTTAGCTTCCGGAAGTGGCTGTTGTTTCGACGAGAAGCTCCCCGGGGAATCGTTAGCTGGGATGTGTTCACGTCAATCATTTCGTGTGGGAACGTTCTTGTTCGGTGCTGGTCGACTTGTTTCGAACAGAACCTCTGACTTTTCGCCTTAACCCGACGTTGACTTGGAAGAATATCAAGTGGACTTTTGACTTCGTTCACGTGAACTTGACTTGGTTCAGTCGACCTGTTTTAAGATCGAACAAATTTTCGGTCTATGTGGGTTAATTTGGTTATTTGGGGAGGAAATAGTAAGAAGGGAAGCAGTAGTAGATTTTCAAAAATTGTTTCAAAAAGTTTGGAACAGTTCCTTACTTAAGAAACGTCGGAATTCCAACCAGAAGGAATTCTTTTGGATTGATCTTGGTGTTCGAGTATTTTAGTTTGGACAAAGTTTGGATGTGATTTTAAACCCAAAGTTTTTGTAGTCTCTGGATACCAGAAGAAAACTAAAACTTTTTAACTTGACTTACTTACTTAACTTACTTCTTTAACTGAACTTTCTTACTTACTTAACTTAACTTAACTTACTTTACTTAATTTACTTACTTACTTAAGTTAACTTAACTGAAATTAATTTTTAACTTAAACAACATTTTCATAGCTTCAGTATGTTGTTTCAGCCCAAGAGATTAGAGGTCATATTTCCACCAACTAATCAACTTAACAAAATTTGAATTATTTATACAATTCTATCAAATGAATTACATTGCCATGAAAACTCCCAGCAAAATAATATCATATCTCATTTTTTCAACCACTATCTGACCGATTATCGTCCAGTCGTCGCAAACTTTACAACCTGTTAATGTAATTCGTCTCTCGTCTACCAACGTATTTCGTCTCACCTGACTTTCTCAAGAATAATTCTTTTCCGGAAATGAAAGGGGCGAACACGAAACGAAATGGTTTTCCCGGCGAAAAAATGGCCAGGGATTTCCGCTTCCGCATTATTTCCACGTCATTCCTTTTACACGCCGGGTCAGCGTATGACCCGCCCTAAATCAGCGCGACCAATCAAGACGTCAGCAAATTTTTCGCGACTTTTCAATGTCAGTCGGTTACGCTGCTTTAATAACGCGCACTCGTAAATAAACGACGCAGATCCTTGGACCGGGTTAAATCATGTTTACCGCCGTTAAATGCATTATTAAATTTAGCGCGCGGTGCAAGAAAGGCGCAATTTCGAATCGCTTGGAGCCGCTCCAAAACACGGAGCATCGATTTTCGCGACTTTTCCGCCGGACAACTTTGATTGTGCCGTCAGCTGTCGCGCCGCTTGAGATGGATAGACTTTTCGCAAAGCGCTACTGTACCGTCAACTCGTAAAACTGACGAGCTAGTTTATAATATATAAGTAGTATATCGTGCGGTTAACGGTCTGAATCGTTCAGTTAACGGAGCAGATCGTGCTTTAAAATCGGCGAACAAACGTGCGAGATATTTATAGAACAGCTGGTACCGGTGGTTGAATTTGAATGTAAACAATTTTGTAAACCCACAATAGAATTCGTAGGTTTCTCGAACGAATTGTCTGGTTTATTAAATGCAAATCAGCAAACTTTGTATTGGGTTGCAATCAGGTTTATTAAATTTGTACTAAATTATTTGACTGCAGTAATCACAATTCGGTTGTATCAACAAAACTATTCTCGTTGTGTACCAATGAACAATTTGTGGAATTACTCAATTTCAGAATATTATGCAACATGTCAAACGGTTGATCTTTACAATCAGTGAAAAATACTATTTAATATGCATTTTTTAATATTAAATAAAAAATTTTAATTTAATATTAAAAACAAATAAATATTAGTTATTGTTATTAAACATTTTTGTTAATCGTTTAATTATTTCGAAATTTATTTTGTATAATTTAGAAATATTTAAACAATTTGTATAATTATTTTAATGTTAATTTAATGTTTGCACAACAAGACTTATTGCTACAGTATTTATAATATTATTTCTGAGATAATTAACATTATTTCATTAATATTAAAATGATATTATTTTTCTCTGACGTATTATATATTTTTTTAAAATATTTCTAAAATATTTAAACAATATTCTTCACTGATAGGGATTGTTTTTAACGCAATATTCACCACCCGATAATGCCACATGTAACCATAACCTAGAAACCCCATCGAACAATTGGGTTGATGAAAAAAAATCAATAACAACCCGTGATTCGGTTACCTCGGAACACAATGCGTCTCATCGGCGAATCTCCTTAATTAACGGATCTTTCCCGCCGACAGACCAATGCGGGACCTTTCATCAGCTGATTGGCTCATGGAAATTCAAATGTTCCACCGGCGGGAATATCGAATTTCCTTTCCTCCGGTATCGACGTTTGTTGTTCCATTTGTTCGCTAATGAGGACGAATCGCCCTAATTTATAGCTCTTCGTGGCGACTGTTAGTTGACTTGTCATGTCATCTAATCGCGCGACGGTGGCGCCGATGAAAAATGCATGGCCTCCGCAAATTGGCTGGGTATTATGTCCCTTATAAGTCGACCTGCCACTCGGTTCCCCCGCGATTATCCTGAATTATTGACTGCCACTCTCATCGTGCCGAATCCCAATTTTTTTCGGCGGACAAATCGCTTCCGGGGCCGCCCTCCATTTCCTAATGAAGAAATAAGGAAACAATTTCCACGCGACGGCAGCGCCATCTACACGAGGATGTAGATGGCGCTGTATCCGTCTCTCGGGATCCCGAGGGGAAAAAGCCCCGAATGAAGATGAAAAATCAAGGAAAACCACCGCGAAGAAACGAACGGAGGGAAAATGCGTTATTGCCGAAAGCGCAACTGTTTTCGAGGCGCAGTTTCGTCACCCTGAGAAAAATGTTTCATGAAACATTACTGAAATCCTGGCATACATTACTGAACTGTACAGCGAGCATGGGATAAATATATTGAGCCCGCTAAAATTAGAAGTATTAGAAGAAATTACGTTCCTACACAGTAAAAACATTAAGTCTATGAAGATATTTATTAAGACGGTCGTTAATAAAAAAACTAATGAAAACTATCCATAAACACCAATAAGTTAATAATCTTTTTTTCTGTTTTTTTATGTTTACTGCTGAGTTCAGTAATTCTTATACCACTCACAATAGGGGAAATTTTACTGAGCTGTACATAATGTGTAAAATACAATGATTTTATTCCAACTTTATTGTACTGTTCAATACTTTTTCCCGTAAAATTTATAATTTTTCTCAGTGCAGGTTTATTCGCCCTGCAGTCGTACATTTATACCCTCTCGGGCGCAACTTCCCCGAGTCATATAATTTTAATGATGTTATGACAAAGTCCGCGTCAATTATCCTCGGCGTTGTTGCGTGTTTATGCGCGACTTAAATTTCATGGAGTGCAATCTTCGGCGATAATGGGGCAGCTAAAAATTCGTTCCGCGGCAATTTCGCTCGCCCGGATCGCGGACATATTGGACGGCCTATTCGGGATTGTGCATCGGTTAATTGCTACGATTAATACTGCCGAAATGGCGATGCAAAATGAGCTGAGCTAAAGGCTTGATGAAGGGAAGTGGGGGGGGGGGGAGAGAGTTAAAAAGCAGTCTCTGTCGGTTTTAAGGTAATTCTATCACTAAATGAGTATTTTTTAGATTCAAAAAATAATTTATTAGTTCCAAATAAATTCACTTTATTATAACTAAATTTATTCGAAATGGTTCCAAATTAAAGATTTCTTTGGGATAAAGAAATTAAATTAATAGCAAATAAATATATATTTGTATCAGATAAATGTACTTATTTACATCAAATAACGATGTATTAACTCCAAATAAATCTTCATTTAGCGCAACTAAAATTGTTCAAGTAAATGTATTTATTAAAGATAACTAAATTATTTTTCTCAGTGTAATTTCAATATTTTTTATTATTTTTTTAATATTAAAAAGTATTATTTATTGGTGAAAAAACCGATTTTATTTATTATAAATTACTCGAAAATGAAATGCCAACTTTGATAATTTAAAATGATCGACTTTGACATTAATTATCTCGTAAACGAATTGATAAAAATCGATATTACTTTGCAAGTACCTCTTTCAATTTTGTAAGGGGTTTCTTTCATTTTTCATCATCAGTACAACTTTAACAGGGGAAGGGTCCAATTTTGTTGGGTTTGTTAGTGATTTTTGCGAAACTGCTTTGGAAATGAGTTATTTTATGCGACGAAATAATGTACGAGCGAATCAATAGACGATTACACGTTGATTGTCGTGTAATAGGGAATTGTTGTCGCAACGCAGCGAACCGTGTTTTGTAATTTCGAGGCGCTCGATTGTTATTAATCATGGACGGTTTTTATCGATTCATTTTTATCGAGCATCATCCATGGGTCGGGAGTAATGGAAGCCTGGCTGGTCGATGTATACTCTGCATTAACGCGTGAAATTTTTAATTTGCGGAGTGTATTGTTTCAAGTTCTGCTGCAACGGAGTTAGTGGCACTGTTAATACGAAAATTATGAATAATTGTTTTATCGGAAATCGATCATAGCGACATTCTGCATTTTTGGGAGAGTATGTGTGCATAACAAATTTTCGAATATCCTTCGAATATCGAAAAATTCACGAAATTACATTTTCGTGAATTTTTGTTTTCAGTAAAGAAAAAACTATGAAATTGCATTATTTTCATTATAGATAAAATGTAAAAATAAAATTAGAAAAAATTATTGATCCATTTATAATTAATTATGATTCTAACTCCATGTCAGCAGAACGTGAACTTCACTTCACTTTGAAACACTTAAAAATGAACTTCACTGATATTTTAAAGTGTTTCAAAATAAGGAATTTATGAGACACTCATTTTTCTAGTGTTTCTTGAATGTTTTTTATTCAATCATCATTTTATGCACATTTTTTTGTTTTTGTAATTATTCCCTCGTTTTCTACGAAATTTTCAATCTGCACTTTTAACCAACTCAAATTAAGCATCTCGTTTGACCATCTCATTATATCTCATTGTAGACATTTTTCCGGTTACAATTAAGCGCAAACACGTTTTATAAATCGCTCTCGGAAAAAAATGAAACGATTGCGCGGCAGAATAAATAATTGTTCAGTAACGACGTATTTCGAGTTTCATAACTCATTAACCGTCGGCATTGGGTTTTCGTGCGCCAAAATTAACAGCGTAATTGTCGTTACAAATTTTCGTCGGTAATTGATTAAAAACATTATTTCTGGTCAATTTCATTCTATAGGTTACCCTGTAACATAGACCATTTTAAATAAAATGCGTCGATACAGCAAATGTTTATGTAAAATTGACATGTATGTGCCATATAACAATAAAACATCATATAAATGGAATTAATATTATCAATATTTTTATTGTTGTAAATGCATTTTTTAAATTTTACAAAATGTAAAACTTCATCTTTCACAGTAAAAAAAACAACAAAAAAAATTTTTTTAATTGCTGTTTCAAGAATCATTCCGTCTAGGAATCAAACTTTATGTCATTAATTAATAATTTCAAAAAAATTAATTTTCTCGCGAAACGGCCGATTCAAACTTGTTCTGTCCAATCGACATCAGCTTAAAGCTTAAGGGGACTCTCCACGAAAATGGCTTTTTTTGTCAGTTTTAATTCAGTCACCTTGATTTTTTGGTATTTTGTAGAATTTAGGTACCTTATTAATAATCTGTAGCGAAACCCCCCAAAAATCAGTTGTTTATCATTAATTCACAAAAAGTTGTAAAAAACCTCAACTTTCAAAAAGTTAATGGGAGCTTAAATTACAATCAATTTTATTGTTTTTAGCGTCATTTTGTTCGTCATTACGAGGATAATAATCATTTTGGACGGATTTTTAATAACTCTCACGAAACAAAAGCTATAAACAATAATGTGAAAAAATCCAAAAAACGTCGCTTTTGCGTGCAGAGTTCCCTTAAGATTCATCCCCTTTTAGCTCCGAATGTAAATGCGGCACTGCGAATTTCTCCGCGTATCTTTAGCCAATAAAGCTCGCGGTTTCATGGTGCCGTAAACAACAATCTCGGAGCGCTGCGAACTGCGTCGTCGTAACGCTCGCAATCGTCGTAAGTTTTTGCAAAAATAGACACTGCAAAGCGAATTGCCATGAAAAAGCTGCAGGCCTTATCCATACCTTTAAATGCGATTGCCATATCTACTGATCAAAGTTTTGGAGTTAGATGCAATACAATTCGTTGTTTATCACATTCAGTCTATCATCAAACGTGCTCATTATAATCTATTTACACCCATTTAACATTTTTTAGTTTTTTCAACACAATTTACTGACAATTTTTATTATCATTTCACAATATCACACCTAACCCCAAAACTTACAATTTCAGCCACGTTTGCGGTTTTTGTTCTCATTTGTAATTGCGTTACGTTAATTGCATCGCGGCGAACTTGTCGCACTTTTTCTTCGCGTCCACGCATGATTGCGCAATGCTTTGCGTCACTGCGCGCGAGACGCAACGTGCTGTTGACGCGCAGCACAAGTTGCGACGACGAAGTTGTGACGGAGCCGAGTTGCGAAGTGCCGGACAAGTGGGTGAGGTTATGTAAGGCGAGTCTTGGAGATGAGAGACACGGAGTTTTGGACCGGGAAGTTGGACCGACGGTTGCGACGTTTTGGGAGGGAAGTTAGGGAGACTGGAGAAAAAATGGAGGAGAGGAGAATAGAGTAGAAACTACATAGAGTCCTGCTCTGAAGAGTCCCCACAACAATATATATGCTCAAGCGATACTGATTTTGAATCAGTGTTTATGTATCTGAGAATTGTGAGATAAGAGTTCCGCGCGTAAATGCAAAAGTCAAGGTCATAACTTGGATTACATTTGTTGTTATTCATATTTGTAGATAAAGTAAACATTAATTGTCTTGCAATACTTGAAATATAGGTAAGTTCATGATAACTCATTATAACCCTAAAATGGAACGTTTGTTGAAAATCATATTTGTTATTGAAAACTATCTTCTTAATGAAAATCAATCCTTAATATTGATCAAAATAAAAGAGTTGCATATTTTTGATTTGAGACAAGAAGAATCGTTTTGAGATAACTTAATGAATTAGTTAATTTGAAGGGAAGGGAAATAGATTTTCATAGTTTTTCAGAGATTTTCAGACGTTTCCAGAGCATTTTGTAGAGATTTTCAGAGATTTTATTTCTACAAGAGAATAACAACTATTTATGACTCAATGTCAAGATTTATAAACAGAAGACTAATTTCCGGTAAAACTATCAAAATTATTTTCATCCGAGAAAGAAAATGACATTTTCTCGTCTCACAAAAACACTTTCTCCACCAAACCCCAAGCAATAACTTCCGTTAGACCCTAATTCACTAAAAACCTTCTGCCTCCCATTCCTCACCCAATTCGCACCCATAACCTCAAATTAAGTGCGACCAACATCTTGCTCCTCTCCATTTTCCCACACATCACACCCCAGACATAATTAAACGGAAGTGTCGGACGGCACAATTGGAAAAGATTCCTCACAGGAAGTTACGCAGACCCAGGTTAAAAAGCGCGACTCGTTTCGCGGCGGCTTTGAATGCCGAACTACGAATGGTGGCGGTACTTTTTTCTTCGCCGATTTTTGTTGTTCGGAATAGCGGCAAACTGTCTTTTCGCGTGACGCATTGTTTCTTTTCGCTGAAAACAACGACGACGTCACAACAAAACGCTCCGCGCGCTGGACGACCTATTCTCTGGGTCTAGCTATACATACTATGTTTCGACATGTGTGTGTGAGTTTGCACACACACATGTTGAGACTCGTACCCGGTTTTTCCCGCAATTCGCGGCGCTGTGAATGTAAAATTGGGTTTATTTCCGAGTGATGAGGATTATTGATAATGGCGGCGGGCGAGCGTTCGATGGATTTTTTGTTTGCCTGTGATGGAATTGAATGCCGCCGAAATAAAGAGGACGGCTCCAAAGAAGGACGTGATTGAACGAACTGTTATGTAAAATTGCGACTTATGAATATTGAAGAACACGATGAAATATTGCGTGCACTTCAGCGGCGCGACTTTCGGGAGTTGACTTTCGTTTTCGGGCTGCTGACGAAATTATTGCTTTACACTTCACGTGATGGCATGAAATTGTTTGGGTGGAAGTGATTTATTTTTTATTTGAAAATGTGTGGGATGTGATTTTAGTTAGTGATTTTAGGTAGTATTTGGAAAATGGTTGGATAAATTACGATTCTGGTTTTAATTTATATTCCTCTATTTAGAAATGAGTTGACTCTGTGAGAAGTATTAAATTTCATGGAGATAAAAGGAACTTTTTTACCGTAGCAATGGTCGATTTTATCATCACTGCTTTATTTTATTTTGTAAAAAAGCTTTCACTGTGATAAATAATTAGTAGGATGACAAATAGAAAGTAAATACATATTTAATCTGTATGAAAATATTCAACTGCCAGAATCTTTATCGAGATGGCGCTGTTATTTTGTTTTTTAATTAAGGATCGTGACCCAAAAATTGTCCTGAAAGTACTATTTAAGGACGTTAAAATACAAAGTTAAAATAAAGATTAAGAGTTGAAAGAAATTTATGCAGAGTATTCCCATTTATTATTATAAATTTATGAACAATAAAGTAAAAAAAAAATATGAAAAATACAAACTTTTTCAGCATTTTTTGGTATTTTCACACAATACTTTTAATAACTTAATTTTGATAAAGTTTACCAAAAACAACAAATTACGGTAATACATTGAAAAATGACGAAAATAGCATTTTCACTTGCCTGTCCCCTTAAACACAATCTTAAATAAAATATTTTATGAATTATATGCAATTTCAAATGTTATAACGCAACCATCTAAAAATATATCATACCTATAAAAAATACAAAAATATTTTGTTTGGTGCCCTAAATATCCGGCCCTTTGCGTAAGAACTTCCTCAAATAAAAATCTCTACCTTCAGCTACCAGCTCTGAAATTTCGACTTTCCATCGACCGAAATCGACTTGCCATTATACCGAACGGCGACCAGGGACGCGTTTCGTCGGCTTTATCGCGGCAACCTGGATGCATAAGTGCTCTTAATCTTCGTCGGACGCGAATTTATGTGACCCCTTTGCGCGCGTCCCGCGTTCGCAGGTACGAATGCAAATGCGCGGCGACCGCACGAAACGTGCGCACAGAAAAACGCCGATGACGTCATCGCGCGCACGCGCCGACGTCACTGCGACCGGGAGAAAAGCTTCCCGAATGAAACAATGCGGGAACAGCTGACATTAAGCGCGATCCTGGATAATTGCATTCCCCGAACGAAAAGTTCGAAACGATATGCGCATTTTGCGCGATTCGAGTAAAAGATGGCGATTTCAGTTCTAGCAAATTCTAGGGGAATTAGTCGATGAATTGTTCTAGCGAAGTTATTTTTCGGTAGTAAAAAACGGATTAAAAGACGGTTTTATGAGTAATTATTTGGGTGAAATTGTCTTTTTACGGAAGTGTGTCACATTGGGGTCAAGTTTATCAAAAAAATAGTACGAAAAGTAGGTCAGTTTTAGGGTGTCCTAAAAAGAAGAAGGTTTGCTATTATTTTATATATCATATATATACACATTTCATTTTTAATGATATAAAAAGTAATATTATAATTTATTTATATAATAAACAATTTATTTTAAAATTTGTTTACAATATATAATTGTTTATAATAATGTTTATTTTATAAATCAAAAATAAAATAATCGAAATAATAAATAATAAAAAAATTTAAAAAATCAACGTGGCGAAAAGTTTATCTCCGAATAAATCTTTCCTCAAATTTTTTTCCTCAAAATTCTCTTCAAAGCAATTCTAAATAATATCCCCGCCGAAGTTTTGCAACGTGAAAACTCGTCATCATTATTTCCCGCTCTGTTTTTCCTCAATCGTTATTTTCTGCTACAACAAAACCGTGGAAACTCGAAAACGATCTACCTCAGGGAAAAACTGGTCAGTCATTTTCGAGCGAACATAACATCGGCAGACGCAAATCGCATAATTGAATGAACCGACTGCGTTCGCGCCTTGTAATTGGTTCGAATTAGTCGCGGTCGTAACTGATTAAAACGCGATGACTTTTAATGTATCATTAACCTCGGCGGCGCATGTGTCGAGCGATTGAGATATTAAGAAAGTTAGATATGCATCTCTTTAAACCGTCCGCCGCGCGATTAGTTCCACGACCGGAAAAGCATTTCCACTCGGCGTTTCGCAACTTCGTGCATTGTTATATTTAACTTACAACTTGTCCCGCACGATTAATGTCACGCCGGAACGAAAACAGTTCATTTTCGCGCGATTATCCGAAAGCAAAGTGACGTTCGATTTTCAAATTTTCAAATAAAAAAAAAATTATCAAAAAATTATTAATAAAGCTATTTATAAAAATCATTAATAGCTGTTAAAATTATTTTAATTTCCAAATTCTAATACTCTGAATAAAAATTCCAATTATTTTCATGGAGAAGAAAAATTACGAAAAATTTATGGATTATAAATTATACTATCGAATGTTATCCGTTATTATTTGTCATTTTTATTGGGAGAGTTATTGTACGTCTGATCCTTTTTTCCCTTTTGGAGATGTGGATCGCGAAATTTTATCAGCCTTATGAATATTTATGGCGAGAAAGGTCGGGCGAAAAGAACAAGTTAAAAATTCAAGACAAACTTCTTGATCCCGCAGTCTCGAAAAAGTGTACAAATTCAGTCGCGACAAATCACCGAAACGCGAAAGGAAAACTGAAGGAAACACGCGAAAAGGCGCCCACGCTGCGAGATGGCCCGACTTCCGGTTCCGGTCCGCGGGAGCTGCTGCGGGACGGTGAATTTATTTTCGAAAAAATCGCCGCCAAGGGACGCGCATTATTTATAGAGACGTTATTGTTTAATCGCTGGCGTTATGGTACGATGATCGCGGATTTGCAGCGAATTTTCGAACTAAAGTATTTTACGATTGAGCAACTTTCTTGAATGCTCTAAGTCGGGATCCGATGAGGAAAATATTGTTTTTTTCATTTTGATTTTATATTTTTTTTTATTTATGAGGAAAACATTTTTTTGATTTATTTTGTTAAATAAAAAAAATTAATTCAAGTGAAATTAATTTTTTGTTGTCTTTAGAAATTCGGAAACTCTCTGTCAGACTATTTCAGAGATTTTCAGAGTAATTGTCAGAGTTTTTCAAAGTTTTTCAGATTATTTCCGAGTTTTTCTGAGATTTCCGAGTTTTTCAGAGTATTTATTTCTAGAAGAGTATTTATTTCTACACTTTGTGAAAAGTATTTACTTCTTCCTCATAACTCAGTTGTAAAAATTGTTTCCAATAAAAAATGAATTTCGCTCACTTTTTCAAATGCAGAAAGCAGCCGCATGAAGGCATTAAACATGTAAAGAAGTTAGGCGAGTAATAAAAAAATGCAACCAAGTTAGACGAGGAAGTGAAGGAAGTCACTTAGGGGAACTAAGGCATTATAATAAAATTCGCGCAACTTGCGCCTCGGCAAACTTATTTCGCGATAAATAGTTGCAAAATAGAAATTGAACGGATTTCCGTCTGAAAATTGAGCGATTCGCCTGACTTCGGCGATACCAAGTCAGAGTCTAGAGGATCGATTAGCGCGACGCCATGAAATTCCGGCAAAAAGTACCTTGGCGAAAGGATTACTTAGTTGTTGTTAACGACGTGTCTGCAAGCATACTTGGCACTCCGATACTTAGAAGGAAGTGTAATTTTATTGGAAAGATTGCGTCCGATCGATCATCTCGCAATACGGTCTCGTTATTTCATCAGTTACTGCATCATTACATCGAATGGTTTTAACTATTTGATCGTAATGTTTAGAAAAAATGTTTATATAAAAATGTTTGTATAAAAAATGTATATCAATTTTAAAAATGCAATTAAAAATCATTGCAACATTTCAATTATTGAACAGAGAAATACTAAAATAAAAATTTATATAAAAAATATATATAAAATTAAAAAATGCAATAAAAAATCATTGCAGTATTTCGATTATTAAACAGAGGTATAAACAAATATTTTTCGTCTGCAAAATTCAGTTGGAGATCCGGTAAATTTAAAATAGAAAAAGGGAAAGATAATAATTTCTTTGAGATTACACATTTATGGAAAACGAAGTCATAATTCGAGTGAAAGTGACGAGACGAAACAAAGAAAACGAAACAGCGATAAAATAATTATAGTGGCATAAATATCGGATGGAAGTTTTGGATAAAAAACATTGTAAGCCGCGTTTGATTAATAAATGTTGATGCAAGATTTATACCCGGCGAATGTGTAAGGCAAAGTAAATGCAATTGGCGAACTTTTTCATTCGCGAGAGTCTCGTATTTAACGGCGCAAAAATGTCGCGCGAAACACGACACCGCTCAAGAACGCAAAGTTTTCGTCCCGAGTTTACAACAGGTTTCACCGTGACCATAAGAGCGTCGCATTTTTATTTTCATATAATGCCTCCGTGTGGGCATTGTGTTCGACGAAGTTCGCGAATAAGTATACGACGAAACTTTGTCTTTTGCAACTTTTCCGACCAGAAACCGCATTTAAGCAACAATTTTTCTCTTTTCAAGTTTCCCTTTCTTTGTCTTTAAAAGGTTTATTTCATTTTGAAAAATATTGGAAAAACACATTTGATCTGATAATGAAAGAACAAACTCCTGGTAATGATCTAAACTGACCTAATAGTGACCTGAAAGACCTAATAATGAAATAAAACCTCATAGTAAAATGATAAAAATAAAAATATAAATGACAAAAATAAAAATATAAATGATAAAAAATATACTTTTAATCATTTTTTAATAATTTTTTATAATTTCTATTTTTTTAACATTTATATTAATATATGTTAAAAAATATAAATGATAAAAAATGATTAAAATGATTAAAATCTTTAAAGCAACTTTTTATTGATGATCTACAAATGATCTACAACCAATCCAAGATAATCAATTATGGATCATCTCTCGATCTCTGAAGAATTAGCTCATTTCTTACTTATGACCCTGTAAATTGGAGTGCATTGTGAATAAACTAAGCGGCGGAAATGACGTCATCGGCGTGAATTTAACGAAATTCATGTGCGTAGAAGTGCGGCACAAGTCGCGTTATGTTTGCCGGGCTCTTTACGTCATACGTGGCGCGTAACTCGTGCCACTTGGCGCTGAAATATGCAGACACACATATTACCTCGGAGATACCTGCGAGATAAAATGCAACTTCGCGAGGTCGAGTGACGAGTCCTGACAAATTCATGCCCGCGTCCTTTTATTAGGTTACGAAATTGCGCGATCAAGCCATTTGCATGCTGGAAAACGCGCCCTCTATTTTCCGCCCGGTATTATGACTTTTCGTCCTCCAACGAAATCGTTATTAAGTCAAGTTCACGAACAGAATGGAGTATTCGGTGCAGCATTTATTTGGAACGGCGAATTTTCGTGGAAATTATATTTGTTGCCAACGTCGGTTAAGTAAAGAACTGTTATGAGTTATGAGTTAGTCATGAGTTAATTGTGAGTTATGAGTTATGAGTTAATTGTGAGTTATGAGTTAGTTATGAGTTAATTGTGAGTTATGAGTTAGTTATGAGTTAATTGTGAGTTATGAGTTAGTTATGAGTTAATTGTGAGTTATGAATTAGTTATAAGTTAGTTATGATTTAATTATGAGTTATGAGTTATGAGTTATGAGTTATGAGTTATGAGTTATGAGTTATGAGTTATGAGTTATGAGTTGTGAGTTATGAGTTATGAGTT
>JABFPB010000495.1:0-37265 GCA_022817645.1 Ceratoteleas bidentatus
GGACTGTTGCCGCTGCAAACATGTAAATATGTGATGAAACCAAACTAAGATTGTAGATTCCACCAATTATTTTTTTCCGTGCATTCGTGAAGAAATTCCCTCCCTAATGATGTAATGTACTATTACCCCCTTAAGGATAGTCGTACCTTGATTCGTTGAACTCGGCCACTGTGACACCGTCTTGGCCCTCTGATCGCGCCGGCATAAAATTGCCGTTATACCTCGCGCGACCGGTTCCGTATGCGGCGCACCGGTATCCACCGCGAGATTACTCCTCATCATGCAACTAGTGCTCCGCGCTGTCAGCTCTCGTTCTCGCGTGACACCGCACTCGGCGCAATTATTTTCGCATCGTTATTTCGCCACGCCCGAGATTTATTACCGCGAAAAATGCACGCTCGCAATTATTTCGCAATTTGTACCGGCCGGCTGGTATCGCCGCGCGCTATCGTCCGGCACATTTTTCGAATTAATATATTTGTCGGCGCTCTTTCTTTCGCGTTTTAAATGCCCGATTGCGGCGCGATACGCTAATGCACGTAGCGCCAAAACTGCCGCAAAAATGCCGCAAGCCACTTTTTGCCCGGTCAAATAAGTAAACAAGCGAGCCGACGTAAGTAAAATCGGCCGCATAAATAAGTGAACGAACTCACGCTGCAGTCGGCCGGAAATAATGTCGGATCGGTGCACTAAATATGATACAATAGTAACGAGACGATCTGCGAGGGGAACGGGCAAACGTGCGGCTCGACGTGCAGTCGATGCGATCGGTTCGCTTATTTGCTACACGGCTCAGGTTTAGCAGTCGTTTGGGAATAGACCGTTAGGCGGATGCTGAAGAATTCGCGATTGGCTGGCCAATTCAGAGCGGCGATCGGTTTCGCCGACAGACGAATCGCCGCCAAAAATGATGCCATACACTTAAAAAAAAGAATGTAAAGTTATACTACGTTTTACAATATAAATCCTTGATTATGTGAGAACTTGGAAAATCAAATACATATACTATCACATATCGGATGGAAATTATTACTATTGCCTAAAACAGACAGTTTATGTATGTTTACAAGTGAGATTCAACGTTTACTGTAAATCAGTTCAAGGCCCTGAAAAGTCGGGTAAATAAATTTTCGAAACGGTGCTGGTAATTTTACGGAAATTACGTATTTATTTTATAACTGTCGGCGACGTCCATCGCAGAGTAGTCGAGTCTAAGAATCCCGAGCGTCGTAAAATATGTGGAGACGTTTTCTCATAACCGTAAATAAGCGTTTTATATGACGGTGTAAACGAAACGTGACGGTCTTTTGCGAGTTATGAATCGGGGGAAGTATTGTTAAAGTATTCGGTGTTAGATTTGTCGAGGACGCAGGCGATTGGGCGCTGTTGGAAACGGGTAAACAAAATGGATGTTTGAGAAAACGCGGGATGTTTGAGAAAAATGCGTGGTTTTGTTTTGTGCTTGAAACATTGATTGTGGACAAAGTAAGGACGTATTCTGTTATAACCACTAAAATACTAAAAGCCCGGTCATCTCGGCGTAGTAGCGTAGTCTTAATCGCATCCGACTCGCGCGTTTCACTATTCATCCGGCATTTTAAGCGGCGCTCGCGTAGGTTTCGAGCGCACGTTAAATAAAGCAAAGAAGCATATCAAAACATTGTACGTGTCCTTCATCCGAATGACCCGGCATTATGCGCTTTTGTGGACCTAATGCGCCGTGGTCGCAGTCAAGCACAATGAACCAATACGTGTCTGACCCTGCTTCCGATAATGTATTGATTGTCCGGCAATGGTGTAACGATACACATTCTACGAAATATTAACTAAGCGTGCGAATACGACTGTTAATGAGGATATTTGACGGGGAAATTTGTATGATTTGAATTCGAATTATTTTGAACGAAAAAAGGTCAGGATTAAGGTGATGGATGGTATGTGCAATGAGATGAAAAGTTCGTTCAAGTCGGACAAATGTTTTTAGTGCAATGTAATGTATGCAAACGGAATTTTTCAGTTGAGATAACTTCAGTTTGGATAAGTGGCCTGAATTTTTTATTGTTGCGAGTAAAATTTAATGGAGTACAGTAAATTTGGTTGCACCGATCAAGTAAATAATTTAGCAAAGTAAATTTTAGCTGACCTAGCTAAATAGGTTGTTGGCGAGACAAAAGTTGGGGTTTGAATAAATTAATCGAATAAATGATTCTTCAGTTTAAAACTGTAGAAATTGCTGTACAGTATTTTGTATGGGATATATCTTAAGAAAAACCATTTTTGAAGGTATTTCTTAATTTTTCATGATATCATTCATGTCAGGATGGTAAAACGCAGTATTCCCACAGTAACACGGGAGGCATTTTGTACAGAAACGTTCGATATATTTCCTCACAAAGGATTTTTTTTTCAAAATGCACCTCAAATAAAAATAATTCTGTCGGGAGTGACGAGTCATAATAATCCAATACCACGATCTTCATCACTTTTACCCGAAAGGACCTTACTCGAATTGCCAAAGTACGGTATTGCATCGTCGATGCTAGTTCGAAAAATTGAATCCGCGCACGCGCTGCCACTAATAACTGAAATTTTATTGCTGACAATTCCAAGAGTTGAAATTCGCATTTAAAAGAGCATAATGGACGTGGAAAAGAACGTAACGAGGCGGGTAGGAGTAGACGACAGTGACAGCGGGTGTGAATAGCGCGACGCGGATGGTAGAAAATTCTATTCGCGAAGGAAAATTGAAAGAAGATGGTAGAAGGGAGCGCGCTGCAACCGAGTTGTTTGATGGATTGCGTGCGTATAAAAAATACCCGGAGTATTGATGGATCGCGCTGGATGTTGCGCGTTGATCACTTTCGAAAATAGACGCGCGAATATCGCCATTATTTCGGCCGATTTGCGGGAAGTGCCTTGTTACTATGAAAAATTGTAAATAATTTCGATCGAATAAAAGAGCAAAACAATGCTCTGAAAAAGTATGGAATACAGTTGTTAGAATCAACCGGTTTTTGGAGGAAAAAACTTCTGGATTCTGTAAAAAACAAAACTGCATCCAGACTCTGTCAGTCTGGCAACAGTCTGAATAACAGTCTGGCAAACGGTCATGACCCAGACTGTTGCTAGATAAAAACAGTCTGGTTATAGTCTGGCAATAGTCTGAACACAGTCTGGATATAGTTGGACAATTATCTGGTGATCAAATGAATCCAGATTTGATTTCTCTACACGAGATGTTATTATAGTGTAAGGATAAACGTTTGACAAACTAGTTTTCTACCACCATTCTTATACAGAATAGTAATTATGCACAAAATATCATACATTTACCATTACTTCCTTCTCCGTGTAGCGGCGCGATTTCCGGGTGTCGTCGAATCGGTTAATTAAAATAGCGGTGGGATTCGCGCGATAAGCGTTTAATGCAAAAAAATAAAACGCGTTAGGGAAGAGGCGCAAGGAAGAGGATTAGTTAGACGCGGGTCTTTGCCAACGTTCTATTTAAACCCGAAGGGGTTGTAGTTTGCTCGCCGGTAATTTACGAGCTTACACCAAAAAAGTTGGACACCTCGGGGATGGCTCCACACTTTGACACGCGACCTAGTTTTATCGAGTTACGTAATTGATCGTCACTTGTCTTCGCGGCGAAAAGTGCAGAAATACCGTTACTTTTTTGTGACTGCGAGAAAGCAATTAGCTGGAAGTTTTGGCGATTTGCGTAAATAAAGCGACGATCATGGGAACGAAAGTTTTCAATGTCGACAATTTTTTTTCATTCGCCGGCGAAAGACGTTAAGTGGATTGAAGCGAAAATAACCTGGCCTTTGTGTCCGGGGTGTGCAGTTATTGAGTTTCGAGATGAGAACAGTTCGATTGATGTAACGACGTTAATATTCCGAAATTTGGACGGCAAGGTAATTGAATGATGGAAGAATCGCTTGCCAAATATGGCAATAATTGTATTATCATAAATGATTAGGCTTTTCGTTTATTACCGATGGATGACATTGTCAGATGGTGGAGGCAGGAAAATAGCTCAGACACGCGAAGCAATTTATTCGACACGGTTATGATTCGAAGAGTGAGGCGTCGTAAACGAGTATCAAATTTCGATTGCTAGTCGTGCAATTAGAGAAAGGTTGGGTCTCCACTACTCCAATTGCCCACCGCTTTTTTCGAGGAATCCGAGTGCGAATTACTTGATTAGAAGTCAGGAAATTTGAGTTTTCGATTCATTTTGCGAACGCAATATGTCGGAGATGGTGAAACAGTTATTCATCATTCTTGTGTTCTAGGTAATTTTCTCTAGTTGTCGAAGTGTTTCGACGTTTTATTTTATGAGGTATAGATACCTGCCTCACAAAATATACACTTTTTAAAATGTCTTATCATCACAATATGAACATCACTTTTATGGGAATAGGGCTTTCACCCAATCAGATTTCTTCTTGTGACAAAAGGAATATTTAAATAATATTCAAAGAAGTGTAAATATCATTGTTTAAATAAAAAACATAATTTATTTTCAGTGTCACAACTATTGCAATTTGTAATACTTGTAAAAATCTTACTTGTGATGGCGAATTCCCAGTAAATTTTGTCCCGTTTAATCAAAGAATTAGTTCAACAAAGTTATCAGATCATAATTCGGTTTCCTAAGAAATTCCCCACATTTTTAAAAAGTTCAATTTCCCACGCTTGGTTTCTTTCTGAATACTATTTTTTTTATCTGAATAGTTGTTGTACAAAATCATTCTCGTTACAAGTAGACATAATTTTGAAATGTCTAGAATCGTTTACAAACCCTATAGAACCGCAAAACGCTGACCATACTAACCTATTGTGTAAACCTCGAAAAACGAAAAAAAATACAGAATAAACCACGCGACGTTCGTGCGCACAGCATTACCGTGTTAACCGAGTTCGTAACGTGGTAAGAATATATTTCGGGCAGACCCGGGCCAGTCCTTCTGCTAACGACATTACTTCGGCGTCTTGCCGGTTTCGCTGACACCGTCGAAACCGCCATGAATGCCGTAGGCGCTCTTCGCGGCCGACCGCCTGATTCGCCAGCTTTTCGCGGAATATGACTGCGCGCACCCGGGACATCTCGACGCTGCGCTAGATTTCGAGTGGTCACTCATTGTTTGTTTTGCTTTTTTGTAAAAAAGCAATTTAAACAAATTGTAAAACTATCGACACTATCGATCGCGTAAGGGAATCCTCGGTTTGAAGGAGAGTTTAAAATTTTAATAACGTGGAACATTCTAATAACGTGGAAAAAATGTCGCATTATTAATTTCCAGGAGTATTATTTTGTTATACACAATGAAAATCATTAAAAAATTGTATTTTTTTTCTTAATTTTAATTATAACTACGTGTTAAAGTTTTGAACTCTCGTCCTCCGTGTTGTCCGTGAAGTCTCGGTTGTTGTATTTATAATGTTGTCGACTGTCTTAACACTACTTGAAGAGAAAAACTACGAGACACTGAACCAGTGTCGGAGCAACGTCAGCTGCAGTACTGGCACAAGTCTGAAATGACTATGGTATTCCAACTTCGCCAAGATTGGTTTCAGTTTAGCAGACTGTATTGTTTTTGTTGTTATAATAAGAGATTTTCTTTTACAGTGCGGGTCAGGCTACGGGTAATTTGTTCGTGTAGCTTTTTCCGACTACATACAAAAAAATTCAAATATAATGACCTAGAAACGTTTTTGTAGCTATTACGTGAAGAATATTTGCTACCTCAACTAGAGCACTTTGTGAAACAACATTGACTGTGGATACTCTACCTACAAAGTGTAGCTAGGTCGCGTTTTAGCTACAGACTGAAGCAGTTCAGTTAAGACAATTTCTTTGTGCGTAGAATATCCCTTACAAAATACACTCAACATTTTTTGGTTGAACCACCCAAATTGTTTGGTTAAGACCCAATATTTGGTTAACCAAATATTTGTTAATATAATCAAATGTTTGGTTGATTTCACTAAATATTTGGTTTATTTAAGAAAATGTTAGTTTCACCAAATATTTCATTTTAACCAACATTTTTTCTGAATGTACCTGAAGTGTTAATTGTGATGTTTTTTATTAACATTGGGATCTGTACCTTGTCCTAACTTTCGCCAATCTGAAAAGAGTCTGCGCAGACAGTCAGTCTGCCACCCGTCTGCCACTTTGTCTACTGACTGATCGGCCTCGCGAATCCCGCTAATTCCGTGAGCCGCGGTACAAACTTGCGCCCACAAACCAATTAAACGAAGTGCACTCTCGTTTTCCACAAACGCCGTAATTTAATGTGCCGTTATTATGCGCGCACACGCTTAATTACGAATCGCGCTTCCCGTTTTTTCGTTCGCGCGCGTAATGAAAATTAAATGTTTGTCTTGTTTGCACTTTTCGGATGCAACTGTTTAATTAAGAGCGAAAAACAGCGCGTGGCGCTTTTTTCCGGCCGTTGTTATTATTGTTTCCGTTGCTCGCGTTATTATTATTCGTGTAACTCCCGTTTTTACGCCGGCGCTTTTTGTTACGAAAAACGGGCGTCATTTGAATAATGACGCGCAGCGTAAAACGCAGTCTTTATCGCACGTAACATGATGCAAATAAATTGCACGTCGCGCGTATCGACACGTGTGTGCATTGTTATGTTCATACACACGGCGGCGTCCATAATCTTTTAAATCCCGCTATACACTCGGGAATCCGGCTATTAATCAGATTCCAGATAGGGATAAAGCCGGGCGCCAGAGTGATTTTTACCGGCCGTTTTTTGTCCATTGATCGCTAGCCAGTAGATCGAGTGCTGTCGTTTCGCCCGGAAATGCCCTCGCACTTGTTAACGGTACTCGTGTCGCACGTATTTACCTGCATTTCGGCGAATTAACATTCGATTTGTCCTTCGCGTTGCCCTTTGCTTGTTTTTTTCGAAACAAGTGCAAAAAGACGACGGAAACCGAATCGGCGCAAATCGCCTTATCTGTGAAAAAACTCGAAAGCGCTGAGCTAGCAATCCAGATGAAAGAACGACGACTTGGACTGGGATAATATAGTTTTATATCGCGGGGCATACAGGGAAAAATGGTTTATATGTAGCGATATTTGTAATGATTTGAATTGATTTGCTATAAATTGACACAGACTTGTAAAATGGAAGAAAGATTGAACACTTGGTTTTAAAGGACACTGGAAGATGTCCTTTAAAACCATGTTACATTGGAAAATATTGAAGATCTCTTGGTATAAGATTAGTGTTAAAGGTCGCTAAACACCCTTGCAACATCTAATATGAAAAAAAGACTTTGACTTTGAAAGGATACATTTGGGATCACCAAAACATGCCGATATAATTTAAAAAGTTTCTGTGCAATTATAGAAATCCTTAAAATGGCTCTAACAACACCCTTTACTAAGTAACTCTATTCTCACTTAGCAATAATTCTAACTAACTCTCCATGCAATGAGACAATTTCCTACACTTTACACCAAATCTCCATACAATTCCCGCAACGGCTACCATCCATCCTCCCAACATCCTCTAAAGTCACTTCTCACTCAACCCTAATTACACTCATCTCAGATTACATCCGAACCCAGCCCCTCCTAGATCGACACATAATTCCAGTAAACCAACAACTCATTGCTTCAATTCATCCATTTACCCTTTCCCCATTTCCCCCCAATTACACCTAACCCTACTAACTAATTTTTCATGCCACAAGCTTTTTTCTTCCCTCAAGCCCGATCGCGCAATTTGCAATCGGACCGACAAACGAGTCCCACTGTTCAGTTCGTCACCAGGCAGGACTATCGCCGGACGGTGTGACTTTTCGGAGGTTGGTGTTCGTGCATGTGCAGACAGTTTTTACTGTTGGCGAATTCAGGTGCGAAAGTTGGTCGAGGGTGGGTGACGGTTTCGGGGATCCGATGGGGGGAAGGGGGGAGAGGGGGTGGCGATAAACTCAGGGCCGAGTGGCGGAACGATACAGCGGCAGACGGGCCAAAGTGCAGTGAAAGTAGGATGCGCCGAGACGACGAACTGGAGGAAGGCGCGAGCAAGCGGTAGGACAGCGGGGGGCGGGGTGGGGCGCGCTCCCCGATTGGCTGGCGCGCTTTGGACTCCGGGGGCGCTTGCTCGCTGGGCTGCGTGTGCTGCCAAGCGGCGGCTCGGGGTCGGCTCACTCTGCGGCTCCCGCCGCTCGGGAGCAGACACGCGGGGCCAGCAGCGTCCGTTTTGTAAGCCAGCCAGCCTAGGACCAAGCCGCCACTTGTAAATACTACAGCCCCAGCCACACAGCCCCGCGTGCCTGTCCGGAGCGCTGACCCGGAGGACCCCCGCGACCTTTCGTTTTCCTGCGTGTACGTGCCCTCGTTACGTTATTTTGTTCACGGGACGGGTTCAGTGTTGTAACTTAGGGTGTAAGAGGCGGAAGCAGCCAGCGGCGAGGACCACCGGAAGTGCGGGACCGGAAGCCCCCCACCCCGCAGCGTTCCCGGGCGGCATGGCACGCGCGCGAGCCCACGTGCCAGGACAAGCCTGCGAAGCAGCCGGAGCCAGAGTCACATGTCCATTGCGAGCCGTCCGTCGCGCGAACGTTTACGGCTAGAATAAGGCGCAATTGCGAGCGCGAGTGCAGGATGGCGGGCTATAATCACGCGAATTCGCAGCGCGTCGTGTATCACGCGACCTACCCGACGACGCCGCTCGCCCCAAGTGAGTGCCTCGCTTGCGTTCGCTCCGATTCTATCTACCTCTCGCTCTTGTTCTTACATCTCTCTCTTTTTGGTTTTCTTTTTACCCTTCTATGGCTATCCCTTTTTGTACTTCAGTTTCTTTCTCTTTTCTCTCGCACGCTATGCACACTCGTGCACGCCTTCCCCGGCGGTGACGTCATCGGGATCACGGCTGATGCATGACGTCACAAATGCCAGGTGAGGTTCGTTGAGCAGGTGTGAGCGCCGGATTTTTAGTCGGTCACTGAGTGACGAGGAGATGGTGGTAGATCAGCTTGTGATGAGAGAAGTTGCGTTGGTTTCTTGATTCTTGATGAGCCATTTGGTGATTGAAGGTTAGTTGAGATCAACTGGGTGTAGGTCAGTACGTGTGCACCGACTTGACGTAGGTCAGTCGTCACCCGAGTCGAAGAACATGACACCGCGATCGGTGCGTTAAAACCATGACCCCTCCATTCAACTAATCATTGAGGTGTCATGGTTTTATAACCAATCGAGGTGTCATGTTCTTCGACTCGGGTGACTAGTTTATTAATGTCAACTGGTTGTAGGACAGTTTGTGATGACATCTTGCCCGTCGACTAGTGATTTATTGATTGGACATGACTTTGATAACCGTAGGTCAGTTTATGATGACAAGCAGATTACAAGTGACAAAGGCTCAAGTTGTGAATACTTTTGATTATAGGTTCGTTAGTGATGATAGTTCAAGTTGTAATCACATTATGACTGCAAATCGGTTAGTAATCATTCTTTGTCTAACTGTTATTGTGATCCTAACTGAAGCTACCTTTGAATCTGGGTTTATATTGAGGTCACCCCAGACTTTTATTCAGTTTTCTCATCTGAAACCACAAACAGATAAATCCATCTCTTTACCGTCACTCAATGCTCAGAAAACACCGACAACTGTCTAATCCACTGTTGATCAACGAACTGTTTCCTTGAACTCCTGCCGGGGAAAAAGTTTTCCACTCCCCCCATCCTTGCCTTCATCTCAAGCTTCGGCCATCGCGATTTTTAGACACGTTTGCCCGACACGGATCAAAGCCACGGCTGCTAGAGATTTGGCCCCAGATACTTGGCTACTTTTTTTCTTTTTTTTTAATTATGCTGATACCCGGACTGAACCCGACTTGCTATTGGTAACTTAGTTGGCGGATAGTTAGGACGCTCGAACGGTCGCTCAGAGTCGCTAAGCGTCGGCCGCGTGGCCATTATACCTCGACGCGTAGTTAGCGCCACTTTTTTTGTCACGTTTTTGCGCTTCACTTAGAAGTATTCTTTCATGCTGGAACGTTGAGGCTCACCTTGTTAGTCAGCCTGGCCATGCGTTGATCTCTTTTTTTGGTACGTTTCTTGCATTGTACGTAGGACTTGTTCAATAAAGCAATTTCGAATCACGAGTTTGTTACCTTTAACCTTTCACTTTGGCAAGTCGGGAGAAGAATTGCGAAACGCTGGGCTTTTATGGGGCATTTTTGGAGTGAGTGATGTGACGCTCGGGACATACAGGCTAAGATTCGAGCGCGACGATTTGGCTTTTGGGACAGTTGTATTGAGTTACTTTCGAGATTGGTTTTTGTTTTTGGAATGAATGGTCGGAACGGTCATTCGCCTTGTTACGTGAGAACACAGGTTTCACAAATAGAACAAAATAGTTTGTATTTCAAGCTCAAGTAGTGAATTTTCTTTTGGCAACCATTTAACGTTATTCTTATTGCTAGACGGAGAGAAACGCGAGTGGCTAAAGTAAGCACTCTGAGTGGTAAAACTTGACCGCCTGTAACAGCAACCACCAACGTTCTTTATTTTCGAACATTCATTCTGTCAAGTATCGTAAAGTTGGCTGTTAATTAAACAAATTGCAGCTTCACGAGTAAGACGATTGTTTTTGCAAAGTAAAGTTCGAACGTAAATGGGATTTCGGAATTAGTTTGCCGATTTATCATAGTTTATTTATTAATAAATGGCTCTGTTTTTTTCACTTTATGCTTTGTAACAGCTGTAACACATTCCGGGCTTGTTTTAATATTGCTTATTTTATGAAAAACGTAATTTATATCGAGTTCGCCGGTTTTCTTATTTGGAAGGTCTGTTTTATCACTTAAGTGAATACTGTAGTCGTCACGTCGTTTAATTATAGCACGATTTGAAAGAATTGGTTGTATTAAAGCGAAAAATGCCCTGCGTTTAAAAACCACGATGACGAGAGAAAAAGTGTGACAAGTAAGTGCGAAATGTCTACATCTGTAAGATAAATAATGTAGTTTCATTAAAGTAGCGTAGTTTTTTTACGCATTTTCTTCACAAAACTCTGTTAAGCTTTTTAATTACCTTTTTGACTGAACAAATCGCACATGCAAGCTGAAATAGACGAAGTCAAACGCGGCTGCATTCTACGCTACGCTTATTTTCGATGCATCTGGATTGAATTATTGGAAAATACTGCTACTACCAGCAGCCTGATGATAAATTGTTTCCAACAATCGTAACTCAACGCGTGACACATTAAGACCAGCATAATTCACGCTTACCAATTGAATAAGAACAAAAAAGTAAATATATTCGTAAATTGTGCGCTGATCATTTTCACACCACTCTAATTTAGTACACGAGTTTCGAACGAGTTTCGAACTACACATGGATTATTTTAGCACGGAATAACATTTAACCGTGATCGCTTTCCGTAAGTGTCACTATTCTTACGGTTCGCCGACAGAAAGTGCTCTTAGAATGCAGTACATAAATTAATCGAACTTGAATTATTTCTTCATCGAACCGAAATTCGAACCCCGAACAATCCAGGTCGCTCAGAAATGGAATGTTGAAAAGTCTGATAAAGTGTGAAAACATAGTTTGCAAAAGTACGAATTTTGGCATATCAGCTGTGTTCGAACTTCGGATTTTTCAACTTTTTTCTACAAACCGTTTTTTAATAATATCGGGAAAAGTCAACGTAACGAAAATTTAAATAGTTTAAAACATTTCCTCTTTCGGAAAGAACGACGATTTACATAAATAATATTCATGCAAATATATGAAATTACACACGGTAAAGTAGAAATTAAAATCGCCATAGTCCTCCTTTAAAGAGGTTCCTTATGTTAGAATATAATTCCATTCTTTCCCAATTTTGTTGGAATACAACAATTGCAAGTAATTTTCAAAAATTTGAATTCAAATTTAGAACGATAACCCCAATAAGACTGCGCTCCTGTAAACGAACAAAATTGTGCATGTAAATAGGACATTAGTTTATGTTAATTTGACATGACATTTCCGTACACCAAATTCGAACTAATCGTCGTTTCTTTTACACACAAGCAACCTACTTATAAGTGTCTCAGTAAACTCTGAGCCGCGACTTCGAAGTAGGCTAGCTCCCGGTTTATTCCGACCCACGGAACACGACGTCGTTGGACACGATTCGATGCGCGAATCGCACGCTTGGAAATTAAACAACGGATAATTCCGACGGATTACAGATAGTGCGCAATCGTTCCAGCAGCCTAAAATGCACTGCGCCAGCAACTCGCCGGGAATACCAGGTCACCGCGAGTTTTCGCATTTTTGCGAAGCCTCGACAAAAAAAACATCGGCGGGACCGTGTCGAGCGATGCTCCAAGTTTTTCGAAAACGAGCGGTGCCGAAAAAGTCCCGCTGATATTGTTTCGCGCGTAATTTCACGTCTTCTTCGGCCGCACGGAATTTCGCTGACCCATTTCGTTTGGCCAGCAATTGTTAAAATTTATCCGAGCGACGCGCTCTGGCATGTAACAGGGTCAACGTGATTTCCGTAGGCCCGGTACTGAGAAAAATCGAGGCCGGTAAAGTGAAACAAAAAATTCCGTTCAAAAGTTGTTTGGTTATTCTCGACCAAATCATTCGGTCAATTTGACTGAACAGTCGATCGAATGCTATGTTTAATTCAACAACTTATTTAATGGTGGATACTTGTATACGTTAGTTATTTCAGAAACAACTGAAAGTAACAACAGTTGAGTAGAATTTCATGTAGTGGGTTCAGCACGTGAAAGTCTTAATCGAAATAACGAAGAGTTCGAAGGTTTCCTAAATAAAAAATATAATTTAGTTCCCATTTTTGCATTTATCGAAATAAAATTTGCACACATTGTAATTTGATAGTATTTCTTCGAAATGAATCGTGATAAGAAAAAAATATCTGATGTCCGGTTAACTTTTTCTTAATGTACTGTTTCGCGACGTTTATCTAGGCATGTTATTAGTTCGACCCTTGCAAAATAACGTTGCAAATGTCTGAAACTCTCTGAAAATACGTCTTTAAAAACCGTATATAAACAGCCCTGAAAACTCTGTGAACGTCTTTAAAAGTTTTGAAATGTTTATCCACGAAATGTATATCCAAGAAAAGACAATATCCACCAATCTAAAAAAATCGCTGCAATTCTGTAAAGTTTACAAAATCTACACATTTCTTCGACTTTCGAAGAAACTTCTATACACTGTAAAAACTGGTGTTTGAATTTCAAACACTTGGGAGTCATTTTTCAAACGTTGAGATGTGTTTAGTGGAGTGATTTTTCAAACACTTACAAGTCTTTTGAATGTCGATCAGTCTGTATTCATTTTCTAATGAAAATTTCTCTCAACATATACCAAAATCGATAAAATGATGAAATATACCTTAAACATACCAATTAAAACCCATTAAATGCCACGCATTTTCATTTTTTTCGCTAAAATGCAACTTAACCTAAAAAAGTTTTAAACGCATTAAATGTTTAAATTCTAAACGTTTCAACTTTTAAAACATCAGATAAACACCAATTTTTACAGTGTAGCCGTTTTCAACGTTTTTAAGACTTTTACAAATAATTTACCGATTTTTCTCCGACTTCTTCATCGCTCATTTTCAGGTTTTACAGAACCTTTTTTCCGACATTTACGCACATTTGTGGACATTTGACACCGCTAGTAAATGTTGCGAACCACGAACGAACGGGGTCGCGGCACGAAGTCGCATTAATTCGCGCGTCCTATCCAAATTAAACGTCATTCGGATTGGCGTGACTCGGCGAATCCTCGGATTCGTCCAAGGATTCACGCGTTTTTGCCGAAAACGCGGACGCCTATTTATTTTGCATTACCGGTTTTTCGCGCAATCGTTCGGCCAAAAATAAAACGACCGGCAAGAACGGGCGCGCCAACTTTTTCCGCGTTATCGACGAATAAAATAGAATTAAAATTCTAATTTGCTGGGCGCGCTGCCAAATCAGAAAAATGCGGCATTTAGCGATCGCGGCCGATGCCGCGGCACGAGAGATGCCGGCCGATAAGCGGCGCCGCACTCACCGCGAGCAACGGCCAATTAACGGAACATTGTGTTTTTCATTTCAAGATGGCGACCCGATCAAGCTGCCGGAAAATTTGGAGACGTTGCCGCGGGCCGAGCACTTCCCCACGCAGAGGCATCGATGGAATACAAACGAGGTGAGTGCTCAGGTGGCGGACCAGTAATCGAACATTTTTTTTGGCCCGACAAATATTTCACCTTTCACTTTCCGACCCGGCTGCTATCGGACCAGTCATAAACCTGTTCTCACCTCGGCGCCTTTTATCCGCGCGCGCATTTATTACCGGCGTTTAATAAAATGAATAATAACGACTCGACGAGTCGATAACGCTTTTCGCGCAAAGCTTAATCGAATTTCGGCGCGATTCGGCCCAATCGATCGCCAGGAAATTTGACACAAAACGCCGGAACTCACTGGGGCAAATAAGATGGGCCGCGGAATTTCAAAAGCGTTCGAAAGAGTTTGCAGGATAAGGCGCGAGAACTAGGATTTCCTTTGAGGATATATGTTGCTGGTAAAAGGAGGGTTTGACGAGAAGACAATTCGGTGGAAAAAGTGTGGACATGTTCTGAAAGAACACAGTTGTTCTTGTGGAGTTAAAGCGAGCGGTTGCAAAATTGTGTCTCTTGACTTCTAACGCGTTTGGAAAGGACGTTATCGATTCGGATACTATATACAAGGGTCCTACATAAATGTTCAACACATGAGTGTTGTAGTAAGATTTTATAGTTGTACATTTAGTTTTCTGATAATGAAATTATTTTTAAATTAGAGTTATATGTTTTCGGTAAAAGAAGTCGAATAAATTTATAGAATGTATAGTGTTGAAAAATGAATAATTACATTTAATGGCAAGTTAAAAAATTTAATAGGATATTCTTAATTATAACTTTCGAAGGTGAATCAAATTTGCAGTTATTGACGTTTCTTTCGTGTGACTAAGGAGCATCTTTAGCTGGTACCATCAGATAGCCGCGGATTATGTTTAAATTATGCTAGGCGGGTTTGCGACCTTGCGCGAGCACTCGTTAATGTGGCGAGATGAATCGCATGGCGGGCAATATCACGTGACCGAGTATCGTGCGCGAAGATTTCAAAGGAAATTAATTAAATTATGAAATTTCTTTGGAACATTACCAAGCGATTCCCGTTTGCACATAATATCAACCTTTGCGGCTGTTCTGCATTCCATATTTACCAAGCAAAAGTCAATATTTTAGTGCAGACTCGGGGCAAAGGCATTCGATTATTTTATCGGGGTTTTGGTTATTACGGTAAATGGTGCGAAATCGTGCCAAATTCCAAATATGAACCTTAAAGTAATTATTTTTGCCAATGTTATTCCCGATTTTCCATTTGGCGGAACCAAATTTGTTACTATTCAAAACAATTTTGGCGGATATATTTCACTTTCCAATATCCCTAAGTATAAAATAATTGTTACAACACTAAGCACAACTTTGACCAGATAGATGTTAAATTGCGAACATTTTTTGTCGCTAAGTAGTTGCTAGAGTCACCTTTTTAAGTAGATCGCTTAAAATCAACGATAAAACATTAATCGACGCGAGCTTAAACATTTAAATAGCATTTTCATGAAAATTTAACTTAACCTGCGGGCATTCTACTCAAAAGCTTCAACGTCTCGGTGCGGACGACCCGACGAAACGCGTTCTACTCGAAAGGTCAATAATCAGATTTCGCGGTACACAGCTTCGTCAGTCCATTTCCATTTTTCGACGCCTTTATAATGCATGTCAATACATCGAAACACGAGTATTCCTAATCTACATAGTCCCCTCCGCACTATAAAACTATGCCGTGGCATAAATAGTAATTTCGAGCACTGTTGAATGTGTTTGCGAAATAATCGACTCAACTGGCCAATTATGAAATTGGACGATCGATTTTCGGATTGACACGGACGTAAAATTGCACGTTTGAAAATTGGCCAAAACGCTAAAACTTCTGTTTTCGTACTTCGTTAATCATTTGCGTTTAGCGAATGAAATACAGAACCTTTGGTTTCATTCGATTAAGATTAAATAAACGTTTTATCTATAAACTTCCATATACATAATACAGGAATGCTTTTATAACACAATTATTAAATATAATATTTCAGTTTTAACATACAGTGAGAGAAAATTCTAGTAACCGTTACTATTTATTTTGTAATCGTTACTAGAAAAATGTGACATAACGTATTTTGCCTTCTTTACTAAAGTTTTTGTAACTGTTACCAAAAACTTTGGATAAATCATTCCGGGGTTTTGATAGGAATTATTGTAATAGTTACAAAAGCTCTAGTAAATGTGTTGTGTCACATTTTTCCCAGGAAATTTCTCTCAATGCACCATTTCAGGTCATTTCCTTTGAATTAAAATACGAAATTGAAATACATTGCTCCTGCGTTCCAGTGTTAAAAATTGTAATCAGTATTACATATCATTTCATCGTAAGTATATAATAATGAATTTTTAAAACCGCATTTCTTCTTGACGAAAATTCAGTAGAGGTTCCATTTAACCTGAGAAAATTTGACTTTTGATAACCGGATATTTTTAAGACTGAATGTTTATAATTTATTAAAAATTGTCATCCGAATATAAAAGTACCGGATCCGCGTGCACAAAGAGCGCAAATCAAACGACGGAATCGTGATACGAAATACCAAAGTTGAGAAATATTTTACAGACATGCAAGCCGTCGCGCATTTTTCGCGCACTCTCGCTTACGATTTCTCCGACTTGATGACAGAACGTCGGCTGAAGGCGAGAATCCTCGCGGTGCGCCTGTACCCGGATACTTCGAAATCATGAAAGATGAAATGCCTCGTGCATTAAGCAGGCGCCGGGGCTTCAACAAACGATGCCCAGAGTAACACCTATTCCATTAACAATAACAGTGCGCGGATGTATATCAATGCGCGTCTAATTAAAACCGCGCGAATTTCAAAGATAAACTTCTGAGGTTGAAAGCATAGCAAATTGACCTGCCAATTACTTCGCAGTTATTAATTGCGCTCGTGCGTGAAATGTCGGCGAAATTTATCGCCACGAAGTGTTCGAAGTTGGCGAATTGTGCAAATTGAGGTAAAACTGGAGCATTTTGCAGGATTGAAAAATTTTTCGCATTTGAAAACAATTGCGCGAAATGTGGCGCGGAGTGAAAGAGAAATCAATTACAGAAGTGTTCGGTGAAATAATTGAATGCAGCTTAACGTGAGATGCGCCGCGAATACGGAACTGCAAGAGCGAGTTAGCATAGCGGGTGTTTCCGGAATGGAGTCGAGATAAAAACATGAGACGATCACGTTGGATCAGTTGAATGTAAGGCGCGGTGGATCGGGAAGATCCACCGCGGGAGTGAAAAACGGACCTGTCTCGCAGTCGGCTAAACAGCTTTGACTAAGCGAGGTGTCGTCTAAGTGGGGAAATAATCGAATAATGCGTTTGCCGGTGTCTGTTGACTAATGCTCGCCGAGCAGATTACCATCGAGACGTTATTTGATTGTCAAACAAAGGGCGTGTTCCGTTGCGCTCGGTGGTAATGGGGTCAGTGTCGGGGAAAAGTTGTTGAGTCTGAAAACGCAACGAAAGCACCGAAAACACGGGAATTCAAGTTTGTACAAGCCGAAAAAAGTGAAGTAAATGCAATCTGGCAGTTTTTTCCGTTATCTTCGTTTGGTCTTAAATGTTACAACGAAAAAGTGACGTCATTCTGTCTGACGTCACTTTGCAAAAAGCTCCATTTCCTTTTGGACAACGCAAACATTTCATCGCGACGACTTCCAACCTATATTTGTTTAAAATCGTTTAAATTTTCATCGTGTCTCACTCTGGAAATTTAAAGTCTGCCCGTTATTTGAACTTTTTATTTTATTTTATTTTAACTTTTTATTGCAAATATTTACGAATATTACATTAAAAACAATATTTAAAAATCATACATGAAACAAATTATATATCAGGACCGTCAATGCAGTACACACAGCTACGTGTATTTCATATATATTTTTGTATTACATTTTTTTTCACGCGCCGTACACATGTGACATATATGTCCCCAATATGAAATTTTTACTCGGGCATCAATTTTAACTAGTCCTTTTCAGGGAATCCTCACCTGAAAAGCGATTCGGTACATTTTCTGTCTCGAACTTACAATGCAACCCTTGGGCCACCAATTCATTTTTCCCACTGGCACTTGGCTGCTACGACCGCATCGATTTTTAAACAAATTTACCGCGCAGTTTCCAAATTGCCCGGAATTGCGAATCGGCCCTTTCCATCGAGACTTCGGCAATTTCTCCCCCGGAAATTGGCCCAATTAACACCACCTACCGCGAAAACCCGTCAAAACCATGAACCATTCGCGAATAAAGGTTCGGGTCACACCAGCCGGTAATGTAATGCGGTCGTAAATCACGCGCCGATCCCTTTAACGTCGCGCAAATCTGAATTTTCCGATCCCACGTAGTCCGCGGGCGTATATTACATTAATCTCGCGCGCCCACGTTGAGCGCCCTTTTTTCAAAAACGCGATCGCGACCCAGAAAAAAATGAACGCGCCGAAAATCGATTTCAACAAAGGGTCTCCACGACGACCCAACATCGAGCCCCGTCGACCGCGAGTGGCCTTTAATTAAACGGCGCCACTTTTTTTCATTCCTCTTCCCTGCCCATCCGCCCACTTTCGCGGGGAGACAAGCACGTGGCCCCGCGTACTCCTTTTTTTCTTCCGCGCGCTCGGAATCGCCGGAATGCGCCGGCAAAAAAGCGAAATTGCGCGGCTCTTTAACCGGCGCCCTTTATTATGACACGGCCTGAATGCATTTAGCCGCGCGTTTCGGCGGTACGGTTACGGGCAGATAGCATCGTGTGGCGTCGGCGGTCGGGTCGCGCGCGCACGCGTACGAATTTTATACGGTGCGTCCGTCGTTGTGCGCGCACGGAGCGAGACCGAGGTGCCCGAGGCACACACAGAGAACAGAAAGAGCGTGTACCAATGTAGTCCACTGCTACTCTGACCCCGATCAATAGCTGGAGCAACCGAGCTCGGCTGAGCGGCGTGTCAGCGTCGCCGCGGCCGAGCCCGCGACTGGCCCGATTTTCGGCCCGAAACCGGCAATGGGCATTCGTGTAGCGAAGAGTGGGGTAAAAACCCATTTTTGTCATTTTCGCTATGTAAATCCAACACTTACATAAATAGATTCATCGAAACACTTGTATGGGAGCATCTTTGAACCTTTGTCTACAAAATTTGTTTAGAACATGTGTCCGATTAGAGATAAACCTGTTTTAGTGAAGTAATGCAAATGGCTTTTTTTACCCCATCTGGTGGGCTGAAAAGCATTATATTTTCCCACCCCTGATCCCGAATTTTCTTCTAAGCGTTCCACCTCACCTTTCCGCCCTCTTTTCGAGTCCCCCAACGTTAATCCTAATCGCCATCCCCTTCCTACCCCCTACATGCCATGAATTTTATATCGAGGTATATATGTCTGAAAATTAACAGTGATTTCTTTTTCTGTACTAACCAGTAAGAAAGATTTCTTACCTTCCCTAACGGAACACGAATCTCGAATCAATGTCGATTTGATGGAATGTTCGCTTGGTCGATATCGACTCGATATGGATGATTCGACATTGATTCAACATCGACGCAACACTGGCCCGATATCGATTCGACATCGATTCAACATCGTCGCAACATTTACCTGATATCGATTCGATGTTGATAATTCGATATCGATTCGACATCGACGCAACATTGGCACGTTATCAATTCGTCGTCGATGATTCGACATCGATTTGAAATTGACACAACATTGACCCGATGTCGATTCGACGTCGATGGACAACATCGATTCGATGTCGCGCAACATTGATGCAATGTTGATTCGACGTCGATTATCGATATCGATAGAATCTCGAATCAATGTCGACAACCGTTCTATTATCGATATCGATAGAATCTCGAATCAATGTCGACAACCGACAGTTCTCCGTTTGATGTCGAATCGACGTCGATTCTTTTTCATATAATACTAAATATTTTACATCTTATATATAGGGAGAAATTCGTTATCGATTAAACAAAAAATCGATATCGATTGTCGACGTTGATTCGAGATCTGAACGATGAATCGATGTCGAGTCATCGATGTCGAGTCGATATCGATAAAGCAGACATTCGGAGGTAGATTCGATTTCTATTCGATGTTTCGGAAACATCGTATCGACATCGAATCGATATTTCCGTCGACATCGACTCGACATTGATTCGCGGTTCGTGTTCAGTTAGGGGTGGGACAAAATAGATAACTTTCCACCCATGAATAGGGCGGAAATTTTATTCGAAAATCCGGGTTGAACTTGCAATTGAATAACAGTATTGAAAAATGGGGTTCATACCCGTTTTCAGCAGGAATTTTTACTGTAAGTGAACATGTTCCTCATATTTTTTTGCACACTTAAATGTATTTTTGAAAGCCTCAACAACAGCGAAATTATTTCTAAAGTTATGTCATGTACAGAAATGACGTGATAACAATTGAGGTTTTGTAGGATTAGTCGTCACCATGAAAAAAAGCTGGACATTAATTAATATAATCAACATTAAGAAAGCCGGCGAATTCCGTTCACGCGTTGGAATATGAAGGTCGAAAGGTTTTCTTACCCCATGGCTTTTTTACCTCACGCGTGGAAGCATATTTTTTTGGCATTGAACACTTAAATGTTGTAAACGGTTTAGCTATGGATCCGACATGCGAGTTCATAAATTCGTTCATTAGTTAATATTACCTTTAGGCCAACATTACAGTCGCAAGTTTCAACCTTTTGGTATGAACAAGTTGTGATGCGGGCGTAAAATTAACTTTACAACCTAGGGCAAAGTTCGGGATGTTTGAAGAAAATTGAGGAAAAGTATCATCGGTGTACAATTTAAGTTCAAGGGAAATTACAGGATTAAAGCTACAAATTTGAGAGTTCCGAAAAGAGGTCAGTTTTTTTTAATAATTTGAGTTTTGTTTTTAAAAATATGGTTTAGTTCACTAAATTTGAATTCAATAATGTTAATTAATAGTGTTAATTATTACTGAATTCAAATATTTTTCTCATTTTATCATCGACTGACCCTATTTCCAGGCACGATTTCCTGTCGAAATCATGGTAGGGGAGAAGAGTAGACATCTTGCGAAATCATGTGTGAACTTGGCCGGGCGACATCGGCGTTTTAATCTAAATTTCAAATGGCCCGCGTGGGTTTAATAAAAATGCAAAACGAGTGCGCTTTGATTCGGCGTTATTCTATCGCGCGAGATTAATTCCGCGCGGCGGTATAATTAATATTGAAAGTAACCGGCGGCGTTCAATTTGTCGTGCGCACGATCAAATGCCAATTTTTGCGGGAGACAGGCCTTTCATTAGGACGCGCGCTTAATCGTGCGCGCGGGAATTACGAAAAATTCTGATCGGTAACCGAGTTTCGGCAGGTGTGGACAAACGGTTGAGACGCACGAGGGGAATTCCTACTGTGACTCATCGTAAATATTGCTGCATTATTCATGTCGCCGTAATTATCGCCGTCCTTATTCCTTTGAAGGCGCAAAATTGCATTCTTACCGCGCGAGCACAGTACACTGCGGAAACGAAAATTCAAAATAATTTCTTTACGCGCGCGACTCGCAATCACGCTTCCGAGGAATTTTTCACTTTGACTTTTCGCAACGCAATTTTTGACGGCTTTTCGGCAAAAGGTCATTAGCCTAACGAAGATGGTCGTCGCGATTTTATTCTCGGTTTCGTTTACGGCAGAAGTCAGGCCCGTTCGTCTAGCGAAGTGTACGAAAGTTACGGGTCGGTTTAAGGAGGTTACGCTCGCAATATAGATTGAACTGCTAATGCAGAATGGGATAGGGGCTGCAAAGTGACGGAGAGTAAATTGGGGACTTTGAATACTTGTCGGTGAAGAAGTTAAAAATGGGGTTTCATTTTATGTATTGCGCTGGTAACGATTTAGGATCGAAGCAGTTGTCCGTTTTTGGTGGTTGCGATTGATTGAAAAAGTCTCGAGCATTGTGGTATTTGCTGTTAGGGTGGGTACAACATTATGGTTGGGTTCAACAGTTTATTTCAAATTGATTTTCGATGATAAAGGCGTTGAAGTACGAAATTTGAATAACTTTTTGCCATCCAGTCTTCCGATTGTGATTAAAGTTAAGTATGCATTAAGATAAATTTACTTTGATTTTCGTTCGAAGAAGGTTATAAGTTATTTTTTAATATTAATTCCAAACTGATTTGACAAACTGATTCGCAGGTGAATTTTCTGCGAACATTCATAATTACTTTTGCACCTGAATTCGTGCAGTGAAAATGACGAACATAATATCTTCATAGAGAGTCAAATTAAATGATCTTTAAATTAGCATGAACTGAACTTCGCTCGGTTTCAATGAATACCATCACTTCATTGCACCGAATCCCGGAGTTGAAGCCACTCCATGAATCAGCTGAAAACAAAGTCCTCAGCTTAAAACTTTCCAATTATGCTTCTCTCAGTTACTTTTCAGCCTTTTTCCAATTTTCTCAGTATTCTCCAAACATTCAGACGTTCACACATCCTCAAAAACAGTGCTAGGACTTATGCGTTGGTATTTCGAATAACGGGTACCCGCCCAATCATTTGAACCCAATTGTCTTCGGGTCGGAATCGATATTTGATCCATATGGCCCGTATGGCTCGTATGACCCGTAATACTAGAGTGCATAAGGTCAAGAATGGACCCTAATATTAGGACAAATGAGTAATTATAAGAATTATTTGTTATTAGAGTTATATTTTTACATGGCGTGCACCACAAAATACATATTTGACTATATACAATAAGTGCGCAATATATTTCTTCGCGTCTGGGGATGCATTTAACAAACAAAACAAATTTGGGAATCTATTTAGGGAAAAGATCTCTTGTTTGTAGAGACTTTTGTTGTCTTTTATAAAAAAATTGTCTAAAGCTTATACACCTAGTTTTTTATTTAAACCGAGTTTTTAACTGAACATTTCAGTGAAAGAATTGTTATTCCGGTCATACACGGAAAAAAGTTTTTACCGAACATGACAGTGGGTAGTACAACCATAAAGCACGGTGAATTGAACTGTCAATTACAAAACATCGAAACGTTTGTTTCAATTTCTTGTTTAAAAAACTGAATGTCGGTATTGATGACGACCGTGAACATGCACGGAAAAAATCCGTATTACGTATTTTCATCGGTCGGGACACTTGAAATTGTCGACTGATTAGGAGCATCGATTTTCCATGTGCAATCCATTCAAAAATACAAGAAATGAATGGTTAGTTAAAGAGCTGTCATTTTGGGTCACAGATATTTACCATTACGACTTTTTTCCGTGTATGCAGGTCATACGGATGATACGGGCCATACAGGCGATACGGCCCTTATAGGTCACACGGGCCATACGGGACATTCGGGCCATATGGGTCGAGAATCGATTCTAGCCCGATGACATTTATTTTCAGGTGGTTTTTGGGTAATACGGGTATTCGAAGCACTATCGATACTAAAAAGCTATATATATAAATAAAACTAATCAAACTAGTATTAATGGTTTCTAATAGGTATCTCTATTTTTTCTTGTAACGTCTCATTTCCTTGATATCTGTTTTTCAACCATTTATTCGCCTCGGACATTTTCCACCCCCATTCGAAACATCATCTTCGAATGTCATTTCCTGAACAGGAAGCGTATCAGCGGCGCGATTTATCCGTAGATTCAAACGCCGACGATTTTCTCCCGTCAAAGCTGGCGATAAAAACGGAATAACAGCCCGGGGTCGAGTCTTTAAAAGTACACTTAACTCGCGGCAAACGGTCGTCGACTTTGATTCTCTATCCCTAGTTGTCGTTCCTTCTTCGCCCGACCGACTTCCTCTTTGTCGTTCTCAAGGAAATTAATGAGCTTCCGTGGCGTCGCGTGTAAGCCTCAAAGAGAGGCGACTTGAGCCGTTGGCGATACACTGAATTAGAGCGGCGATCCCACGTGGCGAACTGGTCCTCGCCGTCTGTCGTCACGGAAGTTTGATTGACTAACGGGGTCGTCCGCGACCCGGACCATCCTGTTCCGGGGTGATCCGGACAATACTCATTTCAATTTCTTCCGCTGAAGATAAATAATACTGCTCCAGCTTGATTTCGCAATGACAAGCCGTTGCTCGAATAAACGCGGAGAAAAACTGGTTTCATTTCCCTGTCGGAATGGCCAGTCAGCATGTTGTGTACACGGCGGAACAACGCGAATTGATCAACCGGCGGAAAATTTGATAAATTGTACGTTTGGAATTTCATTTATTCGGGCTGTTTACACTTGCACCTTCGCCTGGTATAATTGAACTGCACTCAATAAAACGGCTGACATATTTAGCACCTCCAGCCGTAATGATAAAACAAACGAATAATTTATTCCCTCGCAGTCACGAGAATTATTAATTTCGGGTTATTTATAGATTTGACAAGCGACGCTTGGAATTACGATTAATCGTGATTTCATTTCAGCCGTGAGTGGTATTATCGATCTGGAATTCTTATAAAAAGAGATTACTCATGAATGAACAGTTGTAATAATTTAAATGCGATTCGCGATCTGTTTTTTTTTTTTTTTTTTGTGAAACGGTGATCTATTTTGTCTAATCGATGGCAGCCATTAGCTTGCTTTACAAGAAATTAAAACTTTGGACCTAACCGTTATTGTAGATTACTTAATAGCTCGATGCTTTGTTCAATTTTATCTACCCGCGATCTCGTAACTAGTTATTAAGTTTCGCGTTCAAAGGAAGATGTATATTTGCGGGCCGACTTGTACCCACTTTTATCCCTTATCTGATTCGTCGTTAGAACATTGAGAGAAATATGTTTGGTTATAATAACTGAAATTGCTCAGGCCACAATATCGCTCGCCGTTACTGTTGAACATTCCTCTGGTAGTTATCACACTCCAATCATAATAATCATTAGCACTAAGATGCATTGTTTTTATGGTGTCGTTTTTCTGGTTTCGTCCAACTTTCGTCCTTTCGAATTTATCCGTCGGACTGATACGAGATACAGATTTGATTCTATGCCCTTATCGCAAATGTGTCTTCAGCAAAGTTAGTATATTATTTCACTCATTTGAGGAAATAGCAGTGCGGCAAAATCTTAAATATTCCCTGTTATAATTCTTTATAGCATTTTTGACAGATTTGGGACGAAAACCGCGTAGGTATAAATATATGAATAAATTCTATTAGTTTTAATAGAAATGTACCCTGCTTACACTTAGCGAAAGAGATTGGTTCAACTTAATTTCACACTCCAATTTTTTTCGCGCCGTTGTCCTAAATCCTTGATATTTTCAAAAACAAGACGAAATATTGTTTTTGCTTCAACGGGTCCCAAAACCGCGCCAATTAACCTCGTTCCGTTTTTCGACGAGCAAGGTCGGCCGATGAAAAGTTGCCGCCGAAGACGATGAATCGGCCCGGTACCGCCCCGTTCCGTAAGCGATGCGAATTTCTCGTGATGGACGCGCGTCCCTATACATTTATGCAGCTTGTCGACGCAATTTCGCCCGAGTGAGTGTTTTCGCCGCGGGATTTGACGGCGCTTCGTTTTATCCGTCTAGTCTTGACCCCTTTTGGTAAATCGCGTCGCGCGCATTTCAGCGCCATTTTTCTTTAGGCCCCTGACAGCATATGTGAGTGCGCGTACGGTAAGTGACTTCTGCCGGATTTCGCGGTCCACTTTCGCAAAGCCCCGGCTGAGCCACATTAACGAAAACTTTGTGCAACCCAGGCGAAACGGCGTATTGTCTTTCGTCGCCTTTTAACCCGACGTCACGGGACACGGCTAATGCGCGGATTACGGCGATGATCTAGCGGGCGAAAAACGGCGCGAATTTATACCGGCCAGAAGATGTGCGTTGAGTGTTTTGTTTTCTGTTGTATTCTCATTTTTTTTGGTTAAGCGGCTTTCGTTTAGACTTAGATTAAAATTTCTCTTTTTTTCGAAAATTAAATGTAAAATTACTATAATGGTTATCAGAAAACTGATTCATACTCCGTAGAGCATCATTTGCAATTATGTAGATCGGAAAAAATCCGTTAGACCAGTAACACAATTTTTCACAATGACAGATTTTGTAATATTGTTTTAAGTTTTCAGGTAGGGGTAAACCCCTTACGGTGTATGCTTTTTATGTGTCACGCTGGGATGGCGTTAACGATAAGAGCAACTTGTTCGAATTCAATGTTTACGAGGACCGTTCGGTGTACTGCAGCTACTTGATGTTTATACATGCCAACGATTATTTATTCCGACCCTTATCAACGCGCCTCAACGCGGATGCATTAACGCAACGATAAACGTTAAATGCGCGAATAGCGTGTGCCGTTTCATCTTGCTGAATTTTAGAGTTACGCGTCGACCGGGTCACTTAGGTTTCTTACGAAAAAAAATAATGAAGAGATAGAAGGTGCTGGAAAGAAATGGGGTAGGTTTTTGTAGAATTTGCGTTGCGGTTATGTTGACTTATGACTAGTGAAACAAACACCGATAGGTCGTAAATATCGGAGAGAGTATATTTTCGAATGGGAACCTCGATTACAATCGGCAAGTTTAAATCACGGATGTAAATCATTGTTGTACATTTATTAACATTCATTGAGACTCTGCCGACGAAATCCATTAAAATAGCACGCGTGGAAATTGCGTTCCGGTTATTTGGAAAAGATTGGAAAATATGTACGCACTATTAGCATCCTTTTGGAATGCAGCAGCAGCGAGACTGAATTTCGAACGAACTAACGAGTTTGATGCTCGAAATAACGATACTAAAAATCTTTTTCGTGTTGAAAATAACTATAACAGTTTGTTGTGATTGGGGGCTTGGGAATTATAAATTTCTCGGTAAAATTTTCGTGAAAATGCAGATTCAGGTCGGTTTTTTGGGGCTCTTTTTATCGGACTGCTTTTGGTTTTGCGTAGACCTTTGATATAAAGCCGATTTTTTGTATACAGATTGTATATAATAATACGCTAAACGGAAATTAGCGCGTAATTTTACATTCTTTTTAATGCATCATACATTTTTTAAATCATCCTTATCAAAATACAAACACAGCAAACTATTTAAAGCTTGTCGCTCCTCTTGAACTTAATATTTTGTTTCACCTGCCACTCCAACAGTGCAACAAAATTCCTCGAAAAGTGACAAAAATGAGCCGCTGTCGCTGTCCTGATACCAACGTCCGCGTCGCAAGTAAGCCAGTGTTTGTTAATTGTTCTTATCGCAGCGGCGTGCGGCAAAGCATAGAACCGGCCGGACATATTTATCGGTGTTTCCCGTCAGGGAATGTTTCCGGTCTCGTTTTATGCGCGCGCCGGCAATACGCGGCGCACGTACCGTCGCCAATGAGTTATTGGTATCGGGAGATGCGAGCGGCTCTTTTATAGAGCCCACGGCGCCACAAAGGAGCCCCGGAAATTGGCTAATTTTTTTACGAGCCGCCACGTCGAAGATGCCGCGGGCTTACAATGCACGCGACCGTTACCGGACTATTGTACGCGTCCCTATCACTCAGCGCGCGATTTCTCAAACGCCCGCAAAATGTTCGCCAAAATCCCGATTCCGGAATGCATCCGTGCATTCGTTACTTTCATGCGTTACATATGGTTGAGAGGCGCAAATGTGTATACGCGGGCGAGAAGAATAGGCCATTTTTTCGATAGATCCCGGCCACCTTGCTTCGACAACAAAGGAAGAAATGTTGCGTTGGTCTGACCACTCGTTGATTACGTCACTGAAAATAATGCTCCGCCTTTGTCATGGTTTTTCGCGGCAGGCGCGTCAAAGAGGAGTATTTCAGTTAATTTTTTTCAACAGTTCTGGCAAAAATGAAACATGTATGGCCCATGTAAGAAAATGTCCAAACCATATACTGCCATACGATTGTACGACTTCACATATGGGCCATCTTTCATTTTTATTGAGGAATCGTATGTGCAATTTAGGGCCCGTTGTCAGTTTCGTTTGGCCGGGCCAAATCAATGCGCCAAAATAAATTGAATTGATATGCGTTCGCAACATGTAAATTGGAGGTTGATTTTTGCAACGGTATTTCTGTTTTATTCGATAAGTGTGGTTAGGCTCCCGATAAGTGGATTAACAAAAAACATATTATGTAATTGGACGGGCGAATCGGGTCTGCGAGCCAAGTGCAAGTTTGAAAGAAACGCTGCTGAATAAAGCAGATACACGTAAATGATGTAAAGAAACAAAGGCGAAACATTCAGTCGGGTTTGCGCACATCTGAAATTCGGTGCCTTTTGCGCGGCAAACATATCGCGGTTTCTATTCAAGTGGTTATCTTACCTTTTCTCCAAAAGTAGACAGTTTTCTTTAATTTGAGATGCATCTGTAGATAGGTAGTGATAAACAAAATAGTTTTAAAAGTTTTTCGTAGTGTCGCGCAAATGATTGCGGCAAATTGTTACGAAGCGGATCTCGATCGTCGTATTTATCAGTATTTTATTGAGTGTAATATAATGGGAGATGCATGTGTCTGTTATTGGCTGGCCCTCGATTGTCAAAAGTTCTGAAATGATCAATTTGGACAATTGCCACGTTTTATGGAGACATATTACCCACGCCGAAAACGAACTTTAACATAATGAACCGAAAAGCATACAGTTTTTATAGAGCGAATTCCGTCTAACGGTTCGCGCGAGTTTTCATACAGAATGGGCAAACGGAGTTCAAGTTACCTTGTCAACTGTATAATCGCGAGCTGCTCCGATGATACTTAATGAAACGGGAGCACTTTATGATCGTCCTTTTCCCGGAATAACGGACTTTTTCAAACTTGGCGGTAGAAGTTAGAAATGAAATGATGAGTGTAAACAACGGTCTACTGAATGGGAAAGTAATGATAAACAAATTACTTGACAATCAGAAAGTGAAACTATTCATACAAAGCTTTTCGATCGCAAAAAATCTTTCATTTCCAATGTAGAACTGCAAGAAACCGACATTTTTATAATACCATTGGAGTCAATTTCCCTCCAAATTTGCATTTTAAAATGTGTGCCTCCCAATCATAAGTTTGCCTCACAATTCTTTGTTATCCGAAAAAAAATTTAAAGTCAACGCAAAATTGCAAACGCCGAAACAGAAGTTCCGTAAACTGTTTAATCATCGCGATGTAATACCAAAACGACGACACCCATGCAATTTGCTTTTCCAAAATGCGCCACGCCATCTCGCGACGTTCGATCCACTCTGGGAAACGAGCTTGCGGGAAACGTTTGCCGGCGAAGTTTGCATCGCGACGGCCAATTCGCGACGCAAACAAATCGTTCGCGAGACGGCCGCGTAATTGATAAATACAAAATCCCGATACGCGAATTCTGTTGTTAAACGATGACAAATGAAGTTTGCGGCAAGTTGGCGAAATTCGAACGCAGCGGTCGTTAGAGGAAGACGCAACTGTTCCATGAAAATATATTGAATTTCGCTGATAAGTTGTCGCCGGGAAAGTTCGCGCGATAATATTCGAAGAATGGTTGATACGGCGCTCCCACGTGCGCATAAATCAACGAGGAACGCGTCGTTTGTGGCGCGGGACGGAAAACGTATCGTTGCCCGACGCCCGCCGGAAGCCAGATCGCGGAATCTATCGTTTTGGCAGCCGTGCGGCTCCTTAGGCAGAGGCTTTGATACATAAAAGATCTTTAATCCCCGCGGAAGCCCGCACTCGGATGCGCGCAGGAAGCGCCCGCGTTATTGTACCCCGAAACTGGAACAATTTGAATCGTTACGTCGACGCGGGCGCAATTATTCACCGGACTTATTTTGGATGGCGCGCGCCACGTAAGGTCGAAAATAACGTCGGATTATCGGTCGGGTTTATTTAAGCACGACGGCGCCGGCGTTTTATCCACCTGAAGCCAATTCGAGAATGTTGAGAAAGAAAGAGTGGACGTATTGTGGACGATGAAAAGGTCCCAAATAGAAATAAATCTCTGAAAAACTCTGAAAACTCTGAAAAACTCTGAAAACTCTGTGGAAATCTCTGATAAATCTCTGAAAAAGTCTGAAAAACTATCAGAATAAGTGTATTTTCTTTAAATTCTGTAAAGCTCTGAAAACCTCTTATAAGTTTTTCAGATTTTTCAGAGATTTGATTTCTATAAGGGGGTTCTGTATATTGTTTGACAGTTGTAAGTTTCAATTGAATGAGTTATGGATTACGAACACTGGTTTCAACGGTTTTCAGATTTTATAATATTTAACGTGATGTCGAACTGTTTATAAATAATGAATTCCCTTCATGCATCACATTCTTCCATAACTGAAGAGTATAATGAATCAATTTGGAACGACAGTTTATTGTAATGAATAATTATAGACACCCTAACTCCATGGAATAGAACGTCGACATCACCTTATTCAGAACAAAACGACTTTTTGACACTAATATCTTAAAAAATTAAAATCAGTATATTCGAAATATAGCTATAATATATTTAGAATAATAAGAGCAAAGTCTTTAATTCAGAATTTAAGAATTCTGTAAAAACTTCAATTGATTCATCAAACAAATTAACAACATTTTAATACCGGCTTACCATACAATGATCTCTTTAGATCATTTATTAAACGTCTTCAACAACAACCGAATATCCTTCATCATTGAAAGAGAAATAAACAATACAATACATTTTCTTGACGTATTAGTCACTAATAACAACCAACAATTTGAAACCAATTGGTACAGGAAACGCACCTACTCAGACAGGGTCTTACATTATCATTCACACCATCCAAAACACCAGAAACGTGCCATGGTTTTAAACTTAGTTGCCAAAGCAGTTTCTCTTTCATATCCGAAACACCATAAATCAAATATCAATGTTGTCAAAATCATCCTGTCCGACAATAAATACCCCACTCATTTTATCAACAAATACATCAAACAACGCATAAAACACGTTTTATAAAGAACCATACCAGACATTACCGGATCAAAATACGAAATCCATAGTCATCCCGTACCATGATGGTATTAATGACAAATTATTTTAATGGCATATTAATGTCTTCAACACAACACACAATAAACTCAATCATATAATCAAGAAAGGCAATATGAAGTAATTTACAAAATCACATACAAAGACTGCGATAGTTCCTATGTTGGACAAACTAAACGCGCTCTGGAAACCACAGTAAAAGAGCATAAGAATAATTACAAACTTCCATCTGACAAACACAATGCCATCACAGACCATATGATATAGAACACCAAATGAATTGGGAAGTAACTCAAATTTTAGATCATGAGAGTCATTGGCACAAACGTAATATTTCTGAAATGCTGTAATCAAGTCCAACAAAAAAACTCTGAACACACAATGCGACGCAGAAAAATTAAATAAAATTTACGACAAAATACTAAAACCTCATTAAATGTCATAACATAATTACTATTAGCTTTAACAACATCAGTGTTTACATACATAATTACAATCATCAATAAGCCAAACTATAAAAGGCATTGACACAAAACTCACTTCGGAAACCAACATGACATGAAGACCTTCTAGGTCTTTATCTACACTAGATGAACGATTTCCGTATGTAGTAGTTCTGAAGAGGGTCAACTCCAAATGGCCGAAACGTTAATTTAATGACTCTATAATAATTTAATGACTCTATAATAAAAATTACAAATCGGCTAAATTGGTCGAAAAACTATTTTTATTCATTACTCCGAAGAAATTAGTTTTATGCGATATATTTGGTGTGCAACATATTACTGAAATCTAGTACTTCGACAGCAAAAATAGTTATCCAACTTCGAATTTGTTTAATGAAAATAACCTTGGAGATACGTGCAAAATGAACTGGAATTAAAACTGTGTTATATCAACAGATTTCTTATGTAGATTTAAGGAAGGAAGTTTGTTAAATGTGAAACGAAACTGAAGTTGTTCGGAATACATTTTCGTGTATTTTCAGTTTCACAGAAATTTCCTGTTCAGTTATTTAGATATATAGGTAGATATTTTAGCCAGTATAGTTTTGTTCGGGCAAAAGCCCGAATGGTAGAAATGAATACTCTCAGAATAAGTTCGAAAAGTTTGAAAAAGTGTAACTGTTCCAATTTTGGCAATATCGCAACTTTTTTCAGAATTTATTTGTTAAAGCAACTTCTTGTCGTTTAATGGTGGCTTTTTCCTACCAATTTACTGGATTTTCACACTTTAATTCTAGTTTAGAACGTAATTTTTATAACAGCTGCAGATACGTTGTATTAGATAACTATCTCCGTGTAAATAATTCAAAAGGTTGCAGGATTAGTGAAAAATGTGATTCTTAAACATTGTCACTCAAAGACTTGAGACTAAATTTCGTAATTCTCTACAGTATTTCTAGTCTGCGTTACAATATCGTAAAATATTTGTTCCTTTGGGGTATCTGACCGTACTACTATCATTTTATTAGATTTACATTGGTATTCAACCGAAACCCAATTTATCAATCCACATGCTGGCAACCCTTACACCAATCTCTTCTCACCTCATAATTTAATTCCTAACTCATCCTCCGTCCCGCCTCGACATAATTAGCGTGATGAAAAACGCCCTTATCTCTCGATAATGCATTCCGCAAAATCGGCGGGATAATGAGTCTCGTGCCAGTTGTAAGTCAGCGAGCGATTCGTCGAAAGAAATCCGGAGTCCCAATCCCCGGGTTTCAATTGCGATTCAATTTGCCGGGCCGCTTACACCGGCCAATTCGCGCCTAACAGCCCAAATTGGCGTTACACCGGTCGACCCGGCGTTCTACGAAATCGAATTTATCAAAGTTAATTCAGCGCTGGCCTGAGTGACATTCCGCAGTAGTAACAAGAAAACGCTGCGAAATTGTTCGCGTTTCCGCCGAATTAGAATTTTGCGCGGGGCGCACGAACGCGTTACACCGGGCCGCAATATCGCATCTCATTTGCCCGGATCGAATGTAACGTTTCTTTCGTGCCGCGCGAGATCATTATATCTCATTATGAGCGAATAAATCAAGCGCCGCGGGCGCCATACGTTATCGCGGGGGCTGCTTTTTCGTGACTTGGCGTATTTCTGGAGGATCGCCTCGTACGTCCTTGGTACTTAACATTCACGTGGCCGCATTCGCGACAAACGTGTACGTGATCGAGTAAAAATACGACGTGTTTCGAACGCCAGTCGATACGCGAGTGTGCGAATACGTGTATCCCCTGACCCATTTCGCGAGGTGCAGAAATGTCGTGTCGCGGATCACGGCGTCTACGTCGCGGTGGCATCTGCGACTGTGCCGTCCTCCTGTCGCATGGCTGTGCAATGCAAATGACCAATTAGCCGACCGTAAATCACGCACCGATCCCCGATCCGAGGGACCATTACAATTTTTTTTCCAACGGACTTGCCATCTGGAATGCCAAAGTGAGCCAAGTATTGATACCAGCGAAACGGCTTATGAAAAAATTATATAGGGTCATATATGTGATATATAACTTATGTATAGCGATGTGTACATTTTATTACAAAGCAACCTCGTTTTTAAGAATTTTAATCGACATTTTGTAATTAGATAAATAAATTCCGAGTTTTGCAAAATGATACAACTCTAATATAAATAAAGAAAGATGGGATTTTTCGGTGATATTTTTTATTTTGGAACGAACGGTTTCTTCGGGAGAGACGGCGATAAAATCTGAAAGAAATAGGAGAAGATAATGCAAATGTCTCCTAAAAGCTTCGTTAAGTGCTCCATGTAAATCGTGCATTTGAAATTTCACGCGATCCTTATTATGCGTTTATTGCCGTTCACCGGAGGTCGCTTTAATTCGAGAATTAAGAATGGGGCTCGTAAATAAGAACGCCTGAGAACTGCGCGTAGACAAAAATAATTTCGCCGTCATTATCGTTATCGAAAACTCGGCCGCACGCTTCACTTGGAGAAACGCTTTTTCTTCCGATTCATTTTACTTTGAAATTTCCCGAACGTGCAACGTTCAGCTTCGTCTAAATAAAACCCGCCAAATTACATGGCGCGGCTCAAATTGGGCCGAAAAATCGAAACCACCGTCGGAATTTCGCGCAATTCATCGGCGCTTTGGTTCGCACGAAATTCCGAGCGATTCATCAGAATTTCACAATTGTATTATCATATCTTTTCTTTTAAGAACAACTGCCAACTGGATTGTTCGGGCAATTCCTCAGACAGGGCTGCGCGTCTTTTCATCTCCCGTTCCGTTCCCCATTCTTACGGCTTCCCAATCGTTTATAACCAGAACACGTTCGCGTAATGCTCCGGAGAATCGCAGCCGGGACCAAGACGAAAACGCCAACAGGCTGATGGAATAACCAGAATCCGTCCAAGTGTCTCTCTTCCTACATCGATACGCGTCACTTTGACCGGGCTCTAGAGATTCCCGTCGACGTTAAAGACGCGCCAAGTGCTGCCACCTCGCTTCGAAAATTCGAAAACCGAAATGCGCGCATCGAAATCGCGACCCGACAGACTCATTTCGTGTTTAATTAAACATCGCAATCGACTGTCATACAAATCCCCCGTCATTATGAATAAAGCTCGGTCGAAAATAAATTGAAACACATCGCAATTGATTTTCCATAATTGAAACGCACAAAGCGTAATTATTGGGCGCACGAACGGCCCCGCTGTGACGCGGATTTCGTTGTCCGATAATTTATGCAGCCCGTTTCAGCGTCGTCTTTTTTTATTTCGCGCTCTGAGAACTTATAATGCAAACAAGAACGCCATTGTAACACGATTCACGTTCGCGAAGATTAAATATTTTATCTCTCGTCCTGTCATTTGTCTCGTTGCGTTGCCCCGCCGAGAATATTTATACCCTGGCCACGTCCGAAATCTTCTTGGGAATTGTAGGGACTGAAGATGGCGCGACTGCGCTCAGGCTCGGCCAAACAGGAATCACGAAGACAAGGACACACACCTTTGTCTCGTTTCAGCATCGCGTTCCGCTTTTAACCGGACGTTCGTTGCCTTTCCTGGTTCGCTTTTCATTTTGCTAACGTGTCATTTGCGAGACAAGTCTAAACGGAGACCGTTTGCTTTTGACTTCGCTCGCGCATTTTATCACCCATTCCAAACCATTGCGACACGTTTCCCTAACAAACGGGTAATTTAGCCTCGCGAGAGACACTTTCTAGATTTTTTTTACAAAGATCGCGATTCTTTCACAGACGATATTTCCGATACATTTCTTTGCGATACTATATTACAGTTTGCATTATTACTTGTTCAATAACATTCTTGATATTTTTACCGTTATATATTGCCATATTTACATGTATTTATAAATAAAATATTGATATGGATAGAAGTCTGTTATCCTTACACTACGATTTTCTCAATGAGCAGCTAAATTTTTCAATCATCTAGTCAGCCCATTTTTCAAGATTTTTTCTGACAGTTTACGCACTCTCGTGCCAGACGGACGTGTCGCAGTCGAATCCGCGAGAGCCCGGGCGTGGGAATCCGGGCGCATTTATCCGCGCGCGAGCTTCATGAAAATCCATTTTGATATCGCAAATCTCGCTGCGTTGAGTGATAGCGCGTCCGCGTTAGGCGCTGGGGCGTTTGCGAATATTTTCAAGGAGCTCCGCGGCCTAGACAGATGTAAGTGTGGAGCAGGGAATAAAATGGGCGAATTTAGATATGCAGGATGGCAGCCAAATCCGCGGAAGGGGCGTACGCTAGAATTGCACTTCAAGGAGCTGAACATAGAGGACAAGTCGGATTTTGCTTATGCCGTATAAACAAAACGAATCGATAATGTGGCCTTTTGCGCGGGCGACCAATTTTACTTTTCAGGCCGGAACCCCGAAGACGAACGTTCGTCGAGCAGCATCAATTCTGGTCCGCGATTTATTTCCTTCGTTCGTTTTCGTAGGTACATTAGGGGTAATGCAAATCGAGTTTCGAGAGATTGCTGGGAGTATGAGTAATGCGGGACCGAAATACGTCAAAATTCGGCGAAATTGTAATTATGTTGTCTGATTATAGTGCTAATCCTATTGGTACAGTGCGTCGTCGGGTTGTGCAAGACGGCATATGTTTCGACAAGACGTAACACTACGTATTGTTACGGATCAGGCGTTAATTGCATTAGCAGTGCTTTTTGTATAAGCAGCGCGTCTTTCTTGGCCAAAGACAGGTCATGTAGCGCGGCATGAATGAAACGAGGTGCCTCGCCTCGTCGCATTCTCCCAATCAATACTGCCATACCGAAGTTGGCTCGCGCGAGTCACGTGGTGCGCGCGGCCAATAGCTATGGCCCTTGTGTCGCTTTGATGTCTATTAGATCGGCGCGTCTTATTCGCGATTTCGATCGTCAATAGGAACCAACTGGAGACGAAGGTCACATCAAATTTAACCTGAACAAATAGGAATCATATTCAGTACTATAGAAAGGAGAAAGGATGGCTGACAAGGGAAAATGATGCGGAAACAAGGGCAAATTTTGCGGAATACCATTCACGTTTTCTTTCATTTCCCGCGATTTGCCGAGCGTTGACCCTTTCGTGCGTCGAAACCCGCGAAATTGATTCCAAAGCTTAAATGCTTGATAATACCTGACATGTTTGAATGTCCAATTTAGTCGGACGCGTTAATTACCGAACGTCCTTGACGTCGCTGATCATGAAACGGGGATTTGTTGCGCGAGAAATGATATTTCCAGTGGCTTGGAATTTAATCACGCGACAGCCAATGCGCGGACGTGTCGTTGCGAAGTTGCAAACAGTCGGTCAAACTGCGAGACGGCGCTGCAATTTGCTCGGCGAATTGCGGGCAATTTGAATTTGAATGGCGTTGAGTGTTGGAAAGTGAAAATAACGGTTGTCGAGTTTTTGTCTGCATTTTTTTCAAGGAGCTGATGTCACGGAAATGCGTTGCTTTTTGTAGGAGATAGCTGCGATTTTGATCAGCTTTCAACGACACGCGGAATGGCAGAGTCGGGAGGTCAAAGTGCGCCCGAGAAGTGGCTCCATGCTACTGTATTCGAGGAAGAAGGTGCGATACCGACGAGATGG
>JABFPB010000496.1:0-37217 GCA_022817645.1 Ceratoteleas bidentatus
GCTAAGATTGAGTCAACGTTAATCTAAGGTTGAATGAGGGTTGATTCAACAACATGTTAACGTTGATCGAAGGTTAAGTCAACGTTGAATCAACATTTGAGAACAACGTTGACTCAACGTTGAAGAAACGTTAATGGCTTTTTAATAGTATATAGCAAAATTTTTAAGTTTTCACTCGATGCCATGATTCCACGTTGATTCAACGTTGATTCAACTGTGATACATTGATGATTGTCAACTGAAAATTGATTCACCGTTAAACCACCGCTAATTCATCGTTAAACCGATAACGTTGATTCAACCATGGATCTACGTTGACTCAACGTTGATTCAACTGTGATACATTGATGATTGTCAACATTGATTCACCGTTAAACCACCGCTAGTTCATTTTTAAACCGATAACATTGATTCAACCATGGATCTACGTTGACTCAACGGTGATAAATTTTTTGAATGTTTGAAAATTAAATAACTGAGGAAATTTCAACAATTTAGAATATTTTGAAAAAATGAAAGTTTAAACAGTTTTTCAAATGTTGTGCTTGTAACCAATGTGGCATGCTTCGCAAGCAAGAAAAAAATTTAAACCAAATTTTTTTTAATCCAACGCGGGATCCGACTGGGAATTCCGGATTCCGAGTCGGAATGTTTATGTAGTATTCAAGTATTATATATATTAGATGCATCTATTATATATAATAGATATCTTGTTCTATCAGGGGAATGACTATACATTTTGCAATTTATGACTGAAAAAGCAACTTAACTACATTATGCATCATCGTTCTCTTAGATTAACAACGTATGAACGAAAATTACATAATTTTCATTCAACGGTCTCGAGTTGACTGTATTGGAACGCAACATTGTAAAAAGTCGATACATTTTATTTGAATCATTTACAGCAATGAAGTGCTAATTCATCCACCTGTTGATAACTAAAATATCGCATTTTTGCAGAATCATAAGACCCTGGCTCGTGCCAGACATCCTTTTTAAGCTCACCAAGTGGCTATGGATTCAGCGGGGGGCGCTGAAAGTTTTGCACAGCTTTTCAACCGACGTAAGTAATGGCTTCTGTCAATTCTGCCGTTTACATTGTCATTCTGACTCTCATTTCAGATAATAAACGAACGAAAAAAATACCACAAAGAAACTGGAGGAAAATACCTACAGAACTTTGATGATGATGATAGCGTCGTAATTGGTGCAAGTACGTGTCAGGTTAATTAGGATTTAAATATCAGAGTGAAAAACGTCGAAATGGTGGGTTGCATGTCGAATCTTTGCTCATTAATAAGTGCGATCTGTTCGCAGACAAAAAGCGACGACTGGCTATGCTGGATCTTCTAATTGCAGCTTATGAGGAAGGTCAGATAGATGATCTAGGAATACGGGAGGAAGTTGATACTTTTATGTTTGAGGTAAAAAATTTGGTTCAGGACCTCAAAAGAAAAGTAGACTACGATGATTCTCAAAATCTGTAATTTTGCATCAATTTACAATGAAAAATGTATTTTTCGGCAGTAATTTCTTGTAGCACTTTGGAAGTATTCCTGAGGGATTATAACTGCCCGAGCAAAAAATCATGCATTTCGATTTCGCATTTTAATTCGGAGGAAATGCAATTAATTGTTAAATACCAAGACAGTGTGTTACATTTGGAATATTTAATTAAATAATTTATTATTAAAAAATGTCGTGATATTTTCTTTGATAAAATAATTAATTTAATAAAATTCTACTGGCACAAAAATGTTTTAAATTACTTAAGCATATTTGATGTTCCAGAGTATATTTTACAAGTGTCCAGAAGCCGTGAATCAATTCCAATTATAAAATTCTAACTGTAAAATTAGATTATTAGGTCAATTTGATAAAAATGTATAAACTATATAAAATCGAAATTAATAACAATGAGAAATCGGTGTTTTTCAACTAATTAATTGTAAAGACTGTATTAAATTATAAATGAAAAAGACAGCTGATTCGAACAGGAGACTTCCAATTAGATACAATTTACTTCGATTTCCTGCCATTTTGATTTGCCACTGGTCACTGTTTTTCCAATTTGATACAAATTATATATATTTTTTATATTAAATTATATATATTTTTATCTAAGCTGGCCTTGAGTGTACTTTGCAATTAGAATTTTTTAATTTGAATTGATTCTCGGGCATTGGATGGTTTTAAATTATAACCATTTCATATTTCTTGTTTTAAATTTAGGGATTCGACACAACAGCCCTGGGCATGACCTTCTCGATTTTAAGGCTTGCAGAACATCAAGAACATCAAGTAAGTATAAATAGATTTGGGCTCGAAACAAATAAATTTGCAAAAAAATAGACGAATGTAAATAAGACTTTCATTTGTATTAATAATTATTCAAAATAATTAACAATAATTTTTACCTTTTTCTGCTAATTTTCAAATAAATAAGACTACATTAAAACATCATATTGGAGTTTTTCAACCTTACGCAACCTCAGTAACAGTTTGTAATAATCTATATAAAATAAAATCAAGAAAACTGATCGACACATTGCGAGATATCATCTGTATTGACTCTGAAAAAATGTTCTAGAAGAAATAGAGCAAAATATTTTAAATCGGCGTAGATTTAATTGCATATTAATTATTGTTCAATTAATATCTAATTATCCATGTCATGGCTCCTAATCCTCTTATCTCGTAATAATCTCTTTCAAGATACATTTAATTCTTACATTAAATCTTCTTGATAATGATTTTCATCGTCCTTCATATTAATAATCTTTCAAATTATAGGCTCGAGCCAGAGAAGAAATTGACAAAGTCTGGAAAGAGTGTGATGGAAAGATTACTATGGCTGAAGTCCAAAAATTCACTTATCTCGACCGATGTATCAAAGAAGCTTTACGTTTACACCCCAGCGTCCCGTACATTGGAAGACAAACCACTAAAGACTTGCAACTGAGTATGCATTTTTGCATTGCATAGTTTTTTTTCGGCTAATTATCTATGTACAAAAAGTTTGATTCGGTAATAAGATAATGATTTGCAGAAAACTACGTTGTGCCGGCAAATTGCGTTATAAACATATGGCTGTACGACACACACAGGGACCCCAAATATTGGCCCAACCCAGACCATTTTGATCCCGACCGATTTCTGCCTGAAAATATGACAGACAGGCATCCGTATGCTTATGTTCCTTTCAGTAGTGGATTCCGTAACTGTATCGGTAAGTCGAAACAAAATTTTATGACAATTATTGGACCACCTATTTTTCGTATACTCCATTCAGTAAAATTATAATGTATCGTAATAAATAAATTATATCTTTATAGTAGAATAAAATAAAATGTATTGGTACAGTGAATCGTATTCTGAGCACTGTTTTCTCTTAAGTAAAAAGTAAAAATAGATAAAATGGACAAAAAATGTTAAAGCTTCATTTAAAGTTCAACTTTAATTGTATTAAACATTTACAGTGTTGTTATCTTCAAATTGATTATGACGCTCATTTCCATGCGTAATCAAACTTATTATTCGCCTTGTTTCTCAATGTTTGCAGGTCAAAAGTTTGCGATGCTGGAACTGAAAACGTTTATAGCTCACATTCTGCACAACTTCTACATTGTGCCGATAGACACGTCGAAAGACATTCAGCCCATGACAGATTTAGTGTTGCGATGCTCCAACAAGCTGCGAATCAAATTCATTCCCAGAAAAGACCTCAAGACATGAAATATATAAATAAATATTTATATAAATAAATAAATAAATATATAATAATAAATGTATTATATTATATATTCATAAAAAAATGTGTGCTCTGTTTATATTTCTAAAAAAACATCTGAAACCGCTCAAATTATTTCGGGGACCTTACTTTCTCGGGGCTCGAAATAACAAACAGCTGACTTGTAACAAACTTGCTTTAATTTCTGTCTTCGTTACACATTTACAATATACATATATTCATAGACTTAATATACTATATCATTTTTGTCTTTAATCAATAATTCTTTTTCATCGTTACAGGTGGGGTAAATCCGTGCGTAACATGATTAATGTTTTTCCCTTTCTAAGAAACAGAAAGAAAGAAAACCATTCTTCTAACATTTATGCTTTTAGCCGCGCATCTTTTTTTACACCAAGTTACAACGCCTACGATAAAGATATGTATCTTATTTACAACGAACTTCTAATATATATCAAAAGAACGCAATTTCCATGTCGTCGTCGTCGTCGTGTGGAAAAGAGACGTCTCAGTTTTCAATGATCCGCGAACAATGTTTCAGTTTTGTTGTCGTCGACAATATGGATACTGACAGCTTACTTAACTATATACATATTACTACGGTACAATGATAATCTAATGTCTCTATAGCATACAAAATGCCGCGGAAAGAAACGCTTGAAAAGTAAAATGAAAACGTACGTAGAGAGCGTAAAAATGAACTCGGAAATCGAGATCGTCGGACGTTGCTTGCGACATTTGATCCTAGTAGAAAAAAGTGTACAAATTGGCCGCCGACCATCTCGATTTGCACGCGCGAAAATAATAAATAAATAGAAAAATGGTTGCAGAAGACTTTCATTGCACTTCCAGTCACACTAGTTTAAAATGCGTAAAGAGCGATCGAAAAGCAGCGCGTTTAGTTCATTTGATTAAAGCCCAATTGTTTTGATTATCTCGAATCGCCCGGTTCGATCGCTTTTTACTTGAAATGCAGCAAAACCTCTCGAACGAAACTTGCGATGTCTTTTGTACACTGTCCTCTGATGTAATTTACCTCGACTAACAAATTGCAGCCTTCGAATTTATATCCATTTTACAAATGTATCAATTTTACAAATCTATATGGTACAAAAAGCAAATTTTATTTTAAGTCTAAAGTACACCGTCATTTTATACAAATTTGTTACAGGGGGAACTAAACGCAGACTGACCTTAGCTTGTATCTTTTTATTTTGATAACTATCCATTACAAACTTAGAGTTTGTAATATAAAAATTTGTCCCGCGGGAAACTAAATATACGATCTGAAACTTGAACAGCCTTGGACAACAGTTCGTTTAGAGACCCTAACTTGAGCTCGAGACTAATTAATCCGATGTCACTTCGATCAATTTATCGAATCTGTTAGGAAATTCTTACGGAATCGTACAAAAATTGTTCAACAGTTCAAAATCTAATCTAATTCGCGGTTCTTATAAAACGGTACAATTCTGTCTTCTATAAAATCCGATGTTGCTTTATACTCGCTATGGCTGGCGCAGATTAAATGAAAATGTTCATCTACGTGTAATTTAGTCTGACAAGCAGTTCATCAGTTCTTTCGCATCGAAACTTACGTGAACTATGGTTTTCAAGTTAAAAAATGTATATATTAAAAATACACTAGAACGGAATTACATCAAATTTACACTGTCTGCCATTCCTGTGTTTCCACAGTCGAATGCAACATGATTTCAATTGAAAGAGGTTTCACCGTAAAACAGTTTATTTTTGGCGATTGTTTTAATCAGTTTTCAAGGCTTTACTTTTCATCATAAAATACGTTGGGCGTCCTATCGAATGTCAGTCAATTGTTACGATATCGTGAATATCCAAGTGTACATGTAATTTTCCGAAGCAAAAGTTTCAACGCCATAAACACAAACCAAACCATTTCCAAACCACAAATTGTTCAAGATAAAAAAAGAAGTATCTTACGTAAAATTTTGTTGACTATTTGCACGAATGCAAAAACCCCTGAAAAACGGCTGCATTGAAAAGTCCATTGCTCTGAGACGATTTCAAATGTTACCTTTGAAAACACCAATCCCAAAACTGTAATTCAATCGACCAATCGACAGTAACACAAAATCGATTAGATCTGGAAGACACTACTAAAAACAAATGTTCGCAACTTTCTATCAAATGAATATGAGAACATAAAACGGTTGTAAACGCCTATTGAACAGCAAAAACGTGGAACGTGTAATCTAAGTATCGTTTCTCAGTCATATTCGACCAAATACAAAGCTGTAACGCACCGAAATCGTGCGTTCACCCAATTCGGACATTGAAAATCATGTTCATTTCAACGCGTCTTTGATAACGACGAACTTTCTAATTACACTGCAAATAAAAAACGATCGAATGAAACTAAAACCCGCGATGCGTGGCTTACACAAAATTACATGTACAGTTTGCTAGAAAGATTTAAAAATGGGAACGTTCATACAAAGTTGGCCCCGTAACGTTTTCATAGTACGGCTCCCTCAGGCTAAAGCCAGGAAGGTCTGTGGTGGTGTGGCGGTTGAAGGGCGTAAAGTGAGTGCAAATATTGTTGGTACGCCGCAGGGTCAACGCCCAGGTTGGGCGCGTGCGGCGAAACATACGCCGACACCGGCGGCCCGTAAGCTGGCGAGCGTTGCGCCGAGTGCAAAAACGGGTGCGGCGCGGCGTAGTTGCGCGGGGGCGGCTGGTTGTTCATTTTGTTGACACCCTGCTGCGCCTCGGCGGTCGCGGCAGGAGGCGCTTGTTGTTGCTGCTGCTGCTGTTGCTGTTGCTGCTGTTGCTGCTGCTGCCGCAGAGCCATACTGAAAGGAGAAGCAGTGACGGGTTTAGCTGAGTTTCATTATTCAATCACTTTTTTAATTCTGTGGTTTTGAGGAAAAACCGGTTAAGTCACATTTTTTGACAAATTTGGTTAAGAGCGGAAATGGATATATTTTTATGTATATTTTCATTTAGGAACGTCGAAATGTTATTATCTGAAGTACATTTTGCTCAATTTTGACAAAACGTAACCAGTGAAGGGTGATTTTAAAGGAAAAACCAGTTAAGTTCACCCGTTTTGAGGAATAACCATTTAAGTTCCCATTCAAAATACATAGGAAAACTTTAATTTAATTTTGGTAACTTAAACATTATATTTTATCTTTATTTTCCATTAGAAATGGTATCCAATAGACATAAAGAAGACTGATATAAAAATGCAAAAGTTTACTTTTGAAACTTTAAATGCAAATATCTCAAAATTACAAAAAAGTGACTTAACTGTTTTTTTTCTCAAAACCGCAGAATTATGCATTCAATCGATTAGTCACTTATTCAAGTTGATTCATTCATGATCCCTACTGGCTGGAAGTTGAGGTTGTGAAAAAAGTATGAATAATTGTTTTATCATTAAATAATCATTTTTAGACACATTTTTGAAAGATATGAGTTTTCGTTATTTTAGATTTTTAAGTAAGTGAAAATATGAAATTTCGTTATCTAAAAAAGTAGGTTACTAGTAATTATCATTTGTTAGTTAGACATATTCTCTCAAAGCCGTAGAATTTTGCTATGGTTGATTTATGATGAAGTGGGTAGACATATTTTTTATTAGCAAAGACACTAACTTCATGGCAGCAAAAGTTCAACGTCACCTTTAAAAAGAGACCGTTTACTGAAATGGCGAAAATCGCTTATTTCCAACCAATTTTTTTGAAATTTTGTTTGCGAATTGCTCTTGATTTAGAAAAAGCTAGTATGAAATTTGTTGCAAAATAAAATTAATTAAAAACATGTTATTTGTTAAAAACCAATTAAATGTAGGGAATTTTTAAACAGTCCAAGGTGTTGAAGAAAATAACAAGAAGAAAGAAAACGAAGAAGAAAGAAAGAACAAATTTCCAATAAGGAATTTTAATGTCATATATAGGTATTTTGTAATCCACGATGAAAAAAAAACAAAACTAACCTAAATGTTGCTTTTTTACATTATAATGTATAACTTTTGTTGCAATAAATTTATCAAAAATTTGTGCAATCATTTTTTTCTACTTTAAATTTGGAACCTTTGGATGTAAACTAAAACAAAATTGTTTGGAAAATGGCCAAATTGTGAGAATTTGCAAAAAAAGTTTACAAGATATTTCAGTGTACAGATTGAAATTGGATGTAAGTAAACGTTAAATAAACCATTTTTTCTATCAATTTCACGAACACACCAAAATTCCATTGAATTACACATCTCATCACAACAAAACATGAAACTAAAATAAAAATTAAAATTGTATTCATAAAACTGAACAAAATTGATCGATTTTCGATAAACGGTCCCCTTAAACGACACAGTTATCGAAATAAAGATCAAGATAATTACCTATAATAACTATTCGGGTTACGGAATTCGTCTAAAAATGCGAAAGCTGCTGCGGCGGCATCCTTATCGTAAAAAGCTCCGCTGTTTGGGGCGCCACTCGTCGCGGCAAAATTGAAAGCACTGCCTCCTGCCGACACAACCGTTGGTTTCTTCAGACCAAGCGGTTCCCCAGGTGTACTTGCATACTGAGGATACCCTGGCAAACCTGCTGCTTGCTGCTCTACCGTGGGAACCGCAGGATTGGCTAAGTGCTGCTGCTGTTGTGCCTAAAACAAAACATGAAAATTAGTTTTTTCACATTTAAACTTGAAAATACACACTATTCTTATTAGACATTTTTTTAAGACAAATTTTCTGAATAAAAGGAAAAGCAAATTGAAAAATATACTTTCTAATACAGTTTTATCACAAAAAAATCCCACCTAATAGCGCATAATATATAATTAATAAATATTTATGTTTTTAAATATTTTTTGTAATATTTAAAAATTCTTTAAATGTCCAAAAAAATGTACTAAATACAAAAAAACATTTACTACATATTTTTTAAATGTTCAGAAAATATCCTTCCCTAATACGCAACCTTTATTCATCTATTTCCCTTTCCCCATAAAAACGTAAACCAATCTCCTCGTACCGCGGTCATTTTGCTTTTCTTCGTCTTCTTCGTTTTCGTCGCGGCGGCAGTAGGTGGCGCAGTCGGCACCGTTTCTCTGGCTCGCATTCCCATGATGCTTTGTGTGCTCTTCTGCGCCGCATTCTGTAAGCTCTGAAGAATGTTAAGCTCCATTTCCGCGTTGGCGGCAGGCGCGGAGGCGCGCGCGTACGCCGCCAGCGATTCGGCGGCGGTCTTGGACGGCGGCCGAGGGATTGCCAGCAATTGCTGGTCCTTGGCTCCCCGCGAGACTAAACCGAGGCCGAGTCGCGCGTATGCTGGGTTGGATTCCGCGAGGCCGCCAACGAAGGCACCACCGTCGAACTGGCCCTCCGACTGGGGCAGCGGCATCATCGGGTCGAACCCGAAATTCTGCTCCTGGGAACGAGTCTCGCGGGACGTTTCCGGCACCGTCGCGGGCTCACTGTAGACGCGCTTTTTCACTGGCGCGAGGTTGTTGGTCGGAGTGTTGGTGGGAACATTTCCTTTTGTGTCGAAGTACGCCGGATATACGGGTCGACAACCTGTCCCGGGAGGCATCGAATATGGAGCCTAAAATGTTCAATTTGGATCAGTTAATATTTTCGTAAAATAGCATTTAGGTAAGATTTTTTGAGACTGATGAAATTTGAGAAATGGAAAAAAATGTTCATTTTGATAACACATTTATTAATTTGAGATAGCAGATTTATTAAGTTAGAATCAATAAATATTTTTATAAAATAGAATTTTGATAAGATTTGTACAAATTCAATTCAATGATGAAATGGAACAATGTTTTTGAAAGCAAATCGATTAAGTTCTGTTTTTCAGGGTTGATCTTTTCACACATCAAAATGCCCTGGCATTTACAGGATTTTTTCAAATGCTGGAAATTGAATTTTGAACAAGAAATTCACCTGGAAGCCAGATGGATAAAGCGCCTGTGCGTCGGCATTAATTGTAGCTGGAACCCTTTCCCCCCCAGGAAAACTATTTCCATAAGTTGACGGATATTGGCCTGGTGTCTGGTAAATTTGGTGGTTTGAGCTGAGACTTAACGCCCCATCGAATTGGCCAGTGAAATTCGTTCGTTGTTCTATTCCGGTTTTCTCTTCGACCTTCTGATAGGCGCGACGATCCGGCTCAATTGGCGTCGACGTCATCGGAGTCTGAGAGAATGTTGGAGTTTGTTTGAATCCCTAGAAATGATTTAAAAGTCACTAGTTAAAAAGTCGCGGCAGATAAATACTGAAATTCAAACGAATACAAGCGGGGAGTAACGATTTGAGATTATATTTCCGGAGCATTTATACGTTATGAGGCATCAGATTAACTGTTACTTATATTCTCCGGAAATGAATAAACTCAACCCGACGATCTGGACAAATACAAACGTAAAACGAAAAAAAGGTTAAATAAAAAGTAATTACCGAATTGTAATACATCATATTTACCGAATAAGCCGAGTTGGCATTATTCTGTTGGAAGTCGTCGCTCTTCTGCGACTGACTGAACCCAGCCTGTTGCGGCGAAGGTTGCGAAAAAGTGGCACTTGGCTGCTGGGGACTCGGTGTTGGTTGCTGTGGCGACGGTTGCGAATAATTTCGCGCCTGTTGTTGCTGTTGTTGTTGTTGCTGCTGTTGTGGTTGCTGCTGCTGTTGTTGCGGCGAAGGTTGAGACTGAGGCTGAGATTGCGGCGTTTGCGGTAAACTACCGGGAGACGGTTGCGAGTAAGTCGGTGGGGTCTGCGGAGAAGGTTGCGAGTAGTTAGGGGGCGTTTGTTGGGGCGACGGTTGCGAGTACGTGGGTGGGGTTTGGGGCGAGGCGTTGCTGGGAGAGTAGCTGGCCGCTTGCGGGGACGCTTGCGAGTACGCGCTCTGCGATTCCGGAGATTGCTGCGGAAAAGGCGAGGGCATCTGCTGCGGCGAAGCTTTGGAGTAAGGTAGCGCCTGGGGCGACGGCTGTGAGAAGTTCGGAGGCGGTTGAGGGGAAGCTGGTTGCGAGAATGAGGGAGTTCTCGGGGAAACCTGAAAATGCAGAAATAGTGACTTGAGAACAAGTTTTTTTTGATAAGTTTCAATTATTTTTTAATGTTAATCGGTGTGAAGAAATAAAGATTGGTTGAAATGTTTTTTTTAATGCAAAATTGAAAACATAATCATTTGAACATAAATTGTTTGTCAGATTTTTTTATTTCTTAACATAAAGCAATTATGGAGTTTTAGATATATTTTTCAAAGCTTAATCTTCATTTTAATTTTCTAAAATCCACTTAATGAATTAATTTAAAGAGGATTAAATCAGAGAGCAACCTATTTAATATTTTGGAAATCCAAATCAACGTTTCACGATATCTGTATAATTACCTGTGAATAATTTGGAGGGGGTTGAGGTGACGTGGATGAGTACGGGGAATGTGGCGGGGCGTAATTTGGGGGAGGTTGCTGAGGTGAAGGTTGGGAAAAGCTTGGCGTTGGTGACGGTTGCGAATAGTTCGGGGTGCCCTGTTGTGGCGAGGGTTGTGAGTAATTCGGCGTGGGTGGTTGTTGATTTTGAGGCGACATCTGCGAATACGGCGACTGAGGCGCGTGGTAATTGGGCGGATCCGACTGTGGCGAGTTTTGTGGAAAACCATTGTTCTGTGGAGATCTGGAAACATTTTTATTTTTAATCTCTATTAATTTACAAAGTCAAAGAGAAATTACATTTGAATAAATTCAAACATTTTACAATACAATATGATTTATTCATTAATTGCAGAATGGTAAATTATATATTTTCGCAAACCTGTATTCGGCACTGTCCCTCGTGGTTTGCGGAATTTGTTGATAAAGGTTGCTCTGTTCGTAAGATGCAGATGAGGGGTAAGCGGGGGACAGGGGGTGATTTTGTGGTGACGGCGTGGGCGGAAGTTGCGCTGAATACCTAGGTGGCGTAGCGTAATACGGACTATTATACGGACTACTACCAGTAGAAAGGGCATCTTGATAAAAGCCGGCTACTCGCAACTGCGGCTCAACGGCCGGCGCCGGAACCGACTGACTTTGTGGAGAACGAACGGACCGGCTGCCAGGAGGCGATTCCTAAACGTCAGAACAAATTATTGTTACAATTAAGGTGGTTATTCTATGAAGGATCACATATTTAGGGAGCCAAGTGAAAACGTGGTAATATTAATTTAATCATGTTTTATTATTTCATCGTAGTATTAGTTTGATTGTCTCTTGGTATAGTAAATGTGAATTTTCTATTAAATGAATACGAAAATATTAAGAGATATTTTTGGTGAATTTTGATTTTTCTGTTCACATTGAGTTCTGTGAAATCGTTTTTCAAATGTTATAACATTTCAATACTTGTTTATTATTTATGAATAATGAGAAAACAAAAAATAAGAATTTTATAGAACTTTAAAGTTGGGTTCTTAGAATATTAAAAACAGTTTTTTTCATAGAATTAAATTTTTTACTAAATTTTACTAAAAAAACAATAAACCGCAAAAATTGTTTTTGCGATTTACTATTTTTGCGACAGTTATGTAACATGAAAAGAAGTTGATTATTCTCGTTTTTCTACGATTAATCGTTTACATACTTGAGAAAAACTGGACAAAGACTCGCTGACACTGCTGCCACCTGTACTTGCACGTCTCTGCCTTGCAGCAGGAACGGGTATTTCCGGCGGAGTTTCCGGCTCTTTCTTCGGTTCTTCCACTTCTTCCTCCTTTTTCTTTGATTTAGGTGCACCGCCGAAAGCCTTAAACCAGGCGCTCAGATTGGGAGTCGCTGATTTTGGTTTCTGCGTTTCTTCTGCTTCCTGTTTCATTGAATAAATGATTTATTATTTTAATATGTTCAATCAGGTACTTTTTTCTATTTGCAGCATTCTATTTGCAGCATTGCACAATTTAGATGTCTTATGATTAAAATAGACTAATTTAAATCAATGTGTTAAATCAACCCACACTAACGAAAATATATTTGGTATAAATGTATAAATGGATATAAATTATAAATGTATAAATGGATCATTGCATATACTTTTAATCATTGCATATACTGGACATACATTTTTTGCACAAAAAGTTATATATTTGTGCATATATTTTCAGCCATAAAATTTATTATCATCATCATATATTTTCAGCCGAGTGGGAGTAAAAATTATTATTTATCAAAGAATATTTTATCATTCTATAGTATTATTGTTTAAACGATATTTTCAATAATAGTGCATAATTAAGTACTTATGAAAACAAGTTCAGAAGTTATTATAATTATCGTATAGCATTACCACACTAAAGTTAATTACGATAATTATAACAAAATATAATAAAGTACAAATTTCCATGCAATTAATAATAAAAAACAAATAGAAGCTAATATATTGTTATTCTGATTATTGTATAGGCTTCAATTGCATTTAGTCAGGGAAATGTATCTTTTAATAGAGATCATTCAGAAATTAACATGGAAATTTAATTGAAAGTCTTTCAAATATTAATTTCGAAACATTTGAAGTATTCGTTCAAAGTATTCAAGTTTATATGTTTTTTGTAAAGTATTGATTGATTCAATAAAAAACATTTTCACTGTTTTAAGTTTAAACCAATATATTTCAATATAAACCAAATTAAAATAGAAAGTTAGTTTAAATGGTTTCAATCATCACATTTTGTAAATATGTAGAATTAGACCTTTAACATATTAAACAAAAAGCAATACAAATTAAACCATTTAAACAAAAAACTGTTTAAATCTGACTTAAATAAAATGAATCGATTTCTTTATATTTTCAAAAAAATCCAATCTCTTATACCCCTAAACCCAAACACACCTTTGATTCTTGTTTCACTTCCTCCGCCTTGACTTTCTTATCAGCCTCATCCTTAATCTTATTCCTACTTTTGTTCTTCGTTAACTTCTCGTCGTCATCTTCGTCGTTTGACAAATAAGACGTCGGCGACGCAACGAGACTCTTGCAGATCAGCTGAATGGAATCGGCGTTCCGCAAGACGGTTCCCAAATTGAGTTTGGGCTCGTCGGAGCTTTCCCGTTTTTTCGCACTTGTAGATGAACTGATCGCACTCTGCGAAGGTGTGGACGAGCCGGTGTCGCTCGTGCCGCTCGCGTTGAGTGGCTTCTTCAGCAGCAAATTTCCTTTACTTTTGCCTGGCTGTAAGCGATCGATCGTTCGTTGCACTTTCTTTGGTCGCGCTGATCCGGAAAACCCTAACGCCTTGCCAGTCGGTGGCCTTTTCCGCAGCTGTTCCGCGGGTTTACTATTTGATTTCGTTGACTCGCTGGTCGACGCAGACAACACTGGTGAATTACTGTCTGACGAAATTTCGGGCCCTCGTCGAGAATCGAGCCATTTACTGCAGTCCTAAAATGTAGAGTAACAAACGTTATTTAACATTATTGGGTTTGAATTAGTAATAGTAAAATTGAGGTGTTTTTTTCGAGATACGAGAATTTAATTAACCGATAGAAAGGATATTGGTATGAACAATCGATAGTGAGGATAATGAATGTTTTACGAAGTGTCGTATGTCTGGGAAAAGGAAGTGAAATTAGTTCAGTACTTGTTAAATGATTTTGAAACTGATAAAATTATTACATTACAGAAATTTGCTTTCAGATGAAAGGTCGAGGTTGATTTTTTATTATCGACTGGTTTTGTTTTTCATTTACGGATTTACTGGAGTTTGCATAATTATGAGGTTTTACCTGTATCGTTTGTTCTGTGGCTTGATTTAACTCTTGCATCGCAGGACTGTCTTCTTTAGTTTTCTTGGTTTTAGATTTTTTTGTTTCCACTGGAGCTTCCTCTTCCTTCTCCTTCGTTTCTTTCTTCTTTTCTACCTTATCCTCTTGCTTTTTTGACTTTGGGCGCACTTTTGATTGACCCTTGTCGCTGTCGAGATGGGTATTATTAGAAGGCACTTTTTTCCCATTCTTCCCCAATTTCTTCTTCTCCCGTTCCAGCTTCAACGTTTCTCGATGATGATGGTCTTTCAAACTGTCCAGCGACTCCATATCTTGCAGCTTGTTACTTTTCCATTCCCCATTTTTAATCTTCTCCTTATCTTTGTCTTTCGCTTTTTCTTTCTCCTTTTCCTTTTGCTTTTCCTTCTCTTTCTCCCTCTCCAGTTCTAGCTCCCTCTCCCTTTCTTTTTCCTTCTCTTTTTCTTTCTCCTTCTCCTTTTCTTTCTCTTTCTCCTTCTCCTTCTCCTTTTCCTTCTCTCCCTTTTTCGACTTCTTCTCTTTTATTTTATCCTTGATGTCAAACTTTTCATTGTTTCTGCGTAAACTGGACTCCGTTTCAGATTTTTCTTTCTTGCGATTCTTTTTAGCTTTTGACCGAGGTGTTCGCACCTCTTTTCTCTCTTTCTCCTCCGCCTCTTCGAAATTTTCATCCCCTTCTTCCTCTTCCTCATTCTCCACAGGAGGTTCAAACTTCTTCTGCCGACTCTTCTTATACCTTTCAGTCAGAATTTCGGAATCTTGGATATCCTGTAGGTCAAAATATACAACAGTTATTTCATGATTGACGTTAAAGCTATTTTTAATAAAATAACAAAAATTCTTTTTCAAAAATAGAGTTACATTTCTATTTATAAATAAACTAATATTAATATTTATACTGTGGTTATTTACTATGCGGCATTGAAGAAAGTATTGAAAACAATTTTTTGTAGAGATGATTGTATACAGACTTTTAAAATGAAACTTTACTTGATAAAGTAAAACTTGAAATCAAAGTGTATGTTTTACCGTAAATGGACTACGATGAAACACAATAACTTTCCATACAAAGTTTTCCTTCGTAATGGTTGTATCTCAAGCTTCCAACAACGAAAAATACCAAGTCGTTTTGCCAAAAAACCAGTTTCCCAGAATTTCCCAATATAATTCCTCATATATTCATAATTGTCCGGAATTATCCTACTTCTAAATGTTTTAGTTGCAATCGGTGACAAAATGTAATCAGTTGCCACCATTGAAGCATATATGCTTGTTTTAAAGAAACCTCAAACTGACAATGAAACTATGCTGCAACAAGTTCAGCTTTATTAATCGTCTGAGAAAATTAGTTTAAGTTGAATGCAAAAGAAAGAGACAATTAAATCCTTCTGTATTGTATTCTAAAATACAATACGATCTGCATGACTTTCTACTGCAATGAACCTTGTTCTGAAATACATTTTCCAAACACTACGTTAATTGAAAAACAATTTTTAAAGAAATTCCTGATTACTTTGAGACTGCTTGCAGGAGAAAACCGAACATTTTTAGAAACACCTTCAAAACTCAACCCAAATCTATCTTAGGAAACTAGTGTAATTCTCTACTGGAATTCCAGTATCAATAAACACAAAACATTTACACCTGTTCCTTCTAACCTGAATTAATTCTCTAAAATTAACTCATAGATGTCGCTTTGTACATTCAAAGTGTCTTTCATCCGTAAAATGTGTATCAAAAAAGTTGCATTCAAAATACCTTGACACTCACCCTGATTCCCTTCTTCTCGATTTTCCGACTCTTGGCCTTCGGCATTTCAAACGCGTCATAATCCTCCTCGAAGTTCTCCTTCTTCTTCTTGTTCTCCTTCGCGGCTTCCTTTGATTTCTTATCCTTCTTCGACTTAGTTTCCTCTTTATCATCTTTGGCTTTCTTGCTTCTCACGCCTAACCGATCCAATTCCATGTGTCTTTTTCGTTTGGACTTTATCACATTTGTTTCAGATATTGCACCCTCGCTGTCCGCCTCGTCCTCGCTCCTCACCGCGTCCGCCTTTTTCTTGCTCTTCTTCGTCCGACTGTCCCTCGCAGGCTTCGTCACCGGCGGTGGCGCCTCCTCCTCTTCCTCCTCCTCCTCTTCGTTCTCCACATCCTCATCCTCGCGTCGCTTCGCCTTCTTCACCGTCTTCGTCGACTTCGACTTTTTGACGGTTTTCCGCGACCTTTTGCGCGAGTTTTGGTACGGAGACGACGGCGAAACGGCCCTGTTCGGGTAAACGCCGGACGTGGACTTTGACAACGAATCCTCGTCGCTGGAAGGTTCCGATTCGAGGTAACGATTGACAGCCTTATCGAACGCATCTTTTAAATTGATCGCCATTTCCGTGTATTCTGGAAATGGAAAGAGGGATTAGTTTATCTGGCGAAATTATGGAAAAAGAGAATGAAAGAGGTGTAAATGCTGAATTATGGCTTAGAATTGTTTTTAAACTGTGCGATAATTAAGTCAGACCAATTAATTTGTATTGAATTGTAGTTAGGAGTTAAACTAATTTAGGTAATTAATCTGACATCGATCTTTTGGTGCTTTGTTTTGCTTTGGTGTGTAGCAGTTAAATGAATGTTATTAATGATGTGTTGAATGGAAAAACGTTGTCAACAAGAGTTACCAACGTTAGATGAATGAAACTAAATAGAGTAACTGGACTAAAATTTGTTTTCTTATTTATTTTGAAATAAAACACTCTTTAAGTGTTAAGCTAATTTAAAAAATGTTTTAATTTGGATTTTTTGTTTGAAAAGCGATGTTTTATTTGAAATTTGATCATAAGTTAATTTGGACTAACATTCTGCAGATAATTTCAATCAATAATATTTTCGTCTAATTGCCAGTTAATCTATACATTTGCAATGACAATTATTACGCTCAATCACTAACCATTATCGGAACCATTGTACTGTTTGCAGTTATCGACAATGAGTCGAAAGTCCTGCTTGAATTGGCTGATATTTTTGTATGAGCCTCCTTCCAATTTTTCCTCCATTGTGCTAAGATCCATCGGTTTTCGAACCACGCTGTAGTACCTGGAAACATTACAACTGAATTAGCAGCAATTTCTTTCAAACATCAATCACCAATTTCCCATCTTCCTGCTTGCTACGAGGCAAAGGCAATAAATAACTGACCACATTTGCGAAAGCAAGCTTCAGACGACACAGTTTGTTAAAACAAACCGTTTGTTGACAATTTAATCGATTGCGGAATAAATAATTCCTGACCTAATTTGGCAACATTAGTTATTCATAATCCGATCAACGTTTAATCCGGACTTTATTTCTGGATATTTTATTTGCGTAAATACAATTCTGCTCTCGCTTAATTTATTGAACGTTATCAGTAAATAGATTATCTACAAATAATAATGTAATTATGACTGTGGAGTAACATCTTTACAACTTGGAACGTATCTATCAGCTTCAATCAATTATTAGCCGCAATGAATTCAGTATTTATTTCTTTGGGTTTAAATATTAATAAAGTCAAGGAAATTAAGAAATTAAATCTTACTCATCCTGCTACCAGTCCCTCCCAAAACAAAATCTTCCCTATCTCCCGATCTTTCAGTTCCAAGGCCCTTTCATTATTTGCCAATTTCCATTGATAATTGTTTGTAAATTATTTAATGCTGCTATTATAATGATGTTCTTTCCGACTTATATTATTGATGTAATTTGTTTTTAATTCGTACCTTTATAAAGGGTGTATTCCCGTTAATAAATAATAATATTAATAATTTTCCCTCTACCACCACATCCCCAATTTTCCAAAGAAATAAAAAAATACCTAGGCGCGTATTCCTCGTCCACAGGATCGATAAACGGCCACGCGTCCTCGTGGTCCTTGAGGCTTTCCAACACCTTATGCATGCCAACCCGGCGTTCCTCCTCCTCGATGCCGAAGTCGTCGTACCCGTAGCCATAGCCGTAACTGCTCGAGGAGACGTAGTTGCCGGCGCCATGTCGCGCCAAACCCTTTTTGGACTCGAGCTCGACAACCTCGTCCCTCGTTTGTATCACAATTTGCCCGACCGCCGACGCCAGCGAGTTGTTCGTTTGCCGGCCCTTCTTCTGGACAGGTGGCGCCACGGGTTCCTCCTGCTCGACGACTCTCTGGCTCTTTTTCGCGGGTTTGCTCGGCTTGGCTTTGGTTTTGCCTCTGACCATGTCGCTCGGTGTTTCTGGCTCGTGATTTCGCAAGACCCGCGCGCTGTTTCGCTGCAGCAACTTGCTCCGCTGCTGCTTCTCCTTAAGGTCGAACAGCTTTGGAATCTCTGGGATAAAATCCTCGGACAAAGTACGGTACAGCTTCTTCTCCGTATCGCAATCCTGGGGACAAAAAGGCGATTGATTATTTTGAAGTTGGATTGAGTGATGGGTGGGGCGATTGTGGATGTGCGAAAGGATGGAAAGGAGCGAGTGAGGGGGAAGATTGATTGGGGGGAGGGTGGGGTTCTGTCTAAATGCAGGTGATATGTTGGTAGAGATGCAAGGGATGTACTGCTTTTTGTTTATGCTTTGTAATTTGTGGATGGGGGTTGAAGGGGATTGGAAATTTAAAGTGGGAAGGAAAGTGGAAAAATAGACTGCCCAGCAATATTGAATAGAAAAGAATAGAAAAGAATTGAAAAATATAAATTGAATTCATTTAGGGAAAGATTCGGCGTTCGTATTTTTATTTTCAATTCTTTTCTATTCCATTCTATTCCAGCGATTTCTCAGTGTTTCAAACGAGCAATTTTGAATTCTTCAGAAAGAATTCGTTTCTGTTCAATTCCAAAATCTGAATTCAAACTGACAAAATGAATTGTTTTCTATTCAATTCCAGTTAGGATGACATATTGAAAAAGTTAACTTTGAATTCCCCAATTGGAATTGATTACACTATTTCTAACGTTGAAAAACGAAAAATGAATTCCATTTAATTCTAATGAATGCCGAATCTGGCTACAAATCCAATTCTTTTTTAATTAATTTCTATTCCACATTTTTTGCTGGGTGGTTTTCTTGATGATGATGTGGGTTTGGGATCGATGACTATGGTTGTAGAGTCAGATGAGAAAAGGAAATGACGGATCAAAACATCAGAAATTGTCTGATTTTCTTCAGAAGTCAATACCCGATAATATCTGGTCAGTAATCAGGAATAGAATAATATTTTTGGAATCTGATGTGGTTATGTCTAATATATCTAGACTATATTCTATACTTTTTCCTGTAGAAATGGTGAATTTCATAAGTTATTAAAAGAAAACTTCAGGAGGAAATTACATAAAGGCGATTTTAAATAAAACAATTGTTTTGGGTGAGAAACAAAATGTTGCTCATAAGATTTAGTATTAAACATTCAAAGAGTCAAAGCTTTGTTCTGCATTACAAAACTCGACTATGTAAACAGAGTTGAATGTCCGTAAATACGCGTCGAAAAAGATACAAAACATTCACTCTCATTTCAGAACATTTTTTTCAGTTCCACATTTTTTTAAATTTCTATACCCTTTATAATGTGTAGTTCGAAATGGCAAAAAACGTTTTTATACTCGTACTGTCAGTGATATCCAATATGGAGAATTTTAAATTCAGCAATTATTTTGGAAGTAAATGACATTAGGTAATATTAATTTTAAAGAGTTCTGTTTTCCAAAAATAACAAAAAGCAGTACTTTTTGTTGGATGCTTAATTGTGAAAATAACAATAACATCTCAGAAGATATAAAAACTGCTTGTATACAACAAAACAATTACTTAGAATATTTTATAAATTTGTGGTGCAAAGTAAAGTTTTTTTGGCAAGATATTTTTGAAGTTCATACAAAATTATATGAAATTTGGTTTAGTTAGATGTTTCCTTTAAAGGGACCATCTAACACAGTAATTAACATTGTAATTTCACAACGGATTTTCTCGACATTTTATATTTATAAATAGCTCTCGACCCATTGAAAGTTAGTATTTAATGAGTTGTTAATTTTTCTTTATAAAAAAACTAGAAAGTGGCCTGATATGTTGCCTTTTTGTTTCTTTACATTCTAATGTACAACTATTGTTGAAATTATATTAAACATTTGTATAACTATTTTTTACACTAAATATGAAACTTTGGGCTACAAACTAGAAAAAAATTGGCCAAGTTATGATTATTTGAATTTGAGAAAAAAAATGTTCAAGATATCTTTTTAAAGTTTGAAATAGTCTGAATTGTTGAACCAATAAATAAACCATTTTTCCTATCAATTTTCACAAATCCATCAACATTACATTGAAAATTCCTCAGTGACAAAATGTGATATAAAAATTGTATTCATAAAATTGAATAGTCCCCTAAGACACAAACAAAAATATCCGTTTACATTTTTAATAAAATTAAGTAATAAAGCATTTAAACACATTTTATTAGTAAATCAATCAATATTTAAATAGCTCCCAATAAATTTAAAAATGAATTACCATAAACCATTGTGTACATACAAATATTTCCCCATCCAAAATAATGACTCCACCTCTATCTCTTTAAATTTCCCAAACCAGTAATCTCATCTGTTTACACTTACTTCACTTTTCTACCTCCCAACTCACAACAAATTATCCTCAATATTAATTTCATGTGCTTTCATTCCAATGCCTCGCTAACTTCTCTTCGAAGTTAAAGCGCGCCCTTTTCCAAAACCTCATTTTGCAAACGAATTTACAATAAATTCCGAAATAATTGTTCTGTGCTTCACGCAACAGTTTTTCCAACTTGCGAGATGTATAATAATATGATAATGAAAATGTAAGTTGAAATTACAGAGTCTCGAAACTTGTCGACTAGGCGACTCCAGTCTTGTTGGGTAAAACAGACGACTTGCCAAACGCTTGCGCGATTCTCCTCGTGCACGAGGTCGTCCTCCGAGTCCTTCCCCTCCTTCTCTTCTTTTTCCTCCCTCTTACGCTTCCTACGTCTTTTATCTTTAACGCGGCTCTTCTTGTCCCCCGAACCGTCGACGTAATCCTCCCTGTAGAGTCGTGTCCCGTAGAAATACCAATAAGCAGAGTTCTTACGGTCATGACCTATATTGACAGGAGACCACTTTTGTATATACAAAAGTAAGGTAATTTTTTACATAAAGAGTCGTTAAACTTTCGCATGGAAAATATTTATAATTTCAAGTAAAAGGCCAGTTAGAATTAAACCTTGGGTTTCTGTTTTGAAAATTAAAACTAAGGAAAATGATATTTGAATTAAGCTTTAGTGGTGTAAATATTGGAAATGTAATGTTATTAAGGATGTGTCGAAGATTTAGGTTCAGAAGTTAGGGTGTTTTAATTAGGTGAATAAATGAAAAGATGAATAAATGAAAAATTTGTTTTTATTAAATTAAAAAATGTTATGCTAATTTTATTTTGTTGGAAATTAATAGTTTCCCGATAAAAGCAAATATTTGAGATCCGTTTTAAGAAGGAATTACGAAAACTAGATTTTTCAATTTTTTAATTAAAATCTTTATATTCAAGGACCAAGTTTAAAGTGTTACTTTAATATTGAAAAATAGCGTTTTAAGATTTTTAAACAAATGGTATTAGAATTAAAAACATCCTAATGTAATAATAAACTCATTATTCCTGAATTTAACTATTTATGGGTTAAAGGTTCTCACATCAAATTTAATATGGCTATCATTTATATCCCCTTATGGCTACAAGAGAGAACGTGATAGAAAAAGGAGAAAAGGGGAGATCTTACTAATACATATGAATAAGAGCCGTACTTTACATTTGGACTAATTATTTAGAATCATCTTCTATTCGTAATTTAATAACGTTAAGACAATAATTTTAATACAGTTTAAGGTGTTAGTTTTAATTTAAATAATTTAATTTAAATATTTTACATTGTTTAAATAAATAAATTAACTTTTTTAGACTATACCAAATAACGCTTGTTGTCAAATCTAAATTTCAGTAAGAAAAATCTAATTATTATTTAATGAAGGCAATATATTATTCCCGATTTAATATCATTTAGCATAAATGACAATTTTATTTTAACGGCGATCTTACTTTATTTTAATTATAATAGAAATCTTAGGAATAAATTAATAATTTGTCATTAACTTTAGTGTAAATACGGCCGAAAAGTTTATTTTTCTAAATTACTATTTTCGGTAAACGAAAGGACGTTTTCAATGTGAATTTTTGTTAAATTGCCTCGGGATCTGAAGGGATAAGTGGTTGTATACTTATAATTTATCAATTCAATAATTCCTTACCTAACGGTTCAACTCGCAGACTGTCCGAGTCTAAGTTGCTGAGGGACTCTTCGACGTCTTCGGAATCGAGTCGAAAGTCACAAAGGGCTCTCAATATCTCAACTTTCTGACGCAGCGGCAACAGCTCAAAGTCTACGTCGGTGTTGAATGGATTCTTACAGTTGTATTCCTAAAACGAAAGTGGTTTGTTAGGTAACATCATAACAAACGGCCAAACATCTTTACCGTTAATTGAATGTAATGCAACTGAACTCATTTTAAATCAATACCATTAAATGAAGAAAATTTGAAACGTAATAATTCTTACAAAATTGTGGGTCATTAAAAACATTTCAATAATTGTTTGAACACTATTTTCATGGATGTTTTACCCAATTTAACGTATTTTAAAAAAATAACATATGCTAACTTGCTTTTATAAAATCCTTTAAAAACCACAATTTTACACAAAAAACTTCAAATTTACAAAAAGAATTTTATATTAAAATGCAAATAAATATATTCAAAACATCGATAATGAATATTTTTTTCTACGTCGGTTTATGAGATTGAATTTTGAGTTTAAAATTTCAATTCTGGAATCTTTCATAGATAATAAAAACTATTCGTTCAGTTTAAAAATGGCCTATCCAATCATTTTTACATTCACTCTTTTATTATCAAAATATGAAAGTCCAGGCTTTGAAACGTATCACAAAACTTGTCTATGTAAACAAAGTTGAACATCCGTAAATACGCTTCAAAAAATATCCAAAATAATGCAATGCTTATAAATATAACGAAACAACTTTTTTTTATTCCAATTCACAACCTCGTCAGATAAAAGTTCAGACGATGGTAAAGTTGTCTGTAAAATTGGTCGGTGGCAAATATTAATGCCATTATGCTCGCACGTCAATTTTGAGCTCTGACTAATAACTGAAATTCAAAGCAAATTTGTTGCGAAACAAGCAGTGAAAAATTCCTGCGATATTGTAAACAATAATCCAACTCATTTTCCTTGGTTCAGTGAACGAAAGTATAAACTCGAAAATCTTTCCTGAATATCGAGTGTCTGATTACACAAAGACAAATGTTTCGAGTTAATTAGTTTTAATTACTCCAATGATATGAATTAAACACGATTTTCCGAACAATGGCTTGTAAGCATTGATTCAATTATAAGTGATAATATGTGAAAACAATGTCGACTTTTTCACCCGTTATTTAATATAACAAGTCCTGGAATGTTCAGTATTGACGAAGTTAACGCTCAAGAGTTACGCGTGACAAATTTTTCCTTTTTAAGAGATTGCATTTTACAGTGCAAAGCAAGTAAAATAAGCTGAAATGTGTCACTGAATTATATATTGCCTGCACATGCTTCGTATATCAGTTTCAGTTGAAAAAACAGAGTAACGCATGTTTCTTCTGCTTTGTTCATTTATTTCTTAATTGATTTTCATTAATTATTCCGTAATGTCCCTTTCACTCTTGCCGAGGGGGAAAAACTCCCCGTCTCACATTCATGGGCTTGTGCGACTAATTACAAAATAACCGTCCCATAATTCCAATCGAACCACAATTACACCCCCAATATCCGCAACCTGACCTTTCCCAATACCTGAAGAGATGCTCAAATGGCATCCCAGCAATCAATTCATATCGAAAAATTGTAGTTTTGTAACGAGTTTATGAAATCAATAAAACGTTTATTATTTTTGGAAACTGTTTGTGACTTCATAGCATGGTATTTTGTGAGTTTATAAAACGGGTTTCACTGAGTTTTGGTATAAAGAGTGAAATTTCGAATATGGGCTGGAAAGTGAAATGTTTAATATAAAAACGAGTCAGTTGGGATATCCAATTATGAAATTCATTAACAATTAAGAGGCAAGTTAACTTCAAATATTTCAAAAGTAGCTATTATATTATGAGAGGACTCGTCAGCCGGAAATAACCGAAAAACAAGAAAAACTGAACAGCTATTTAATAACACTTCAACAGAACTTTTTGATGTTCATAAATATTTTGTGAATTTTTGTTTCAAAGAAAAACCACTTTAAGAATTTTGTATATGTCAGCAATTTAAGGGCTGTAAGTTCTGTGGGTTAATTTGCTAAAATAATGAATAATTAATGTATTTGCTTTGTCAACTTTTGATTTTAAAGTAATTTTAGGTTCATAACACGTCAGTAACTATCGATCTCTGCACTTAGAAAAATCACACCGGTGTGTAAAGTCACACCGACAGACGGTGGTATTTAGTAACCCACGTTTAGTGTAAAATTACACCCGTAATTGCGTAAATTTACACGCATATAATATTGGTCCAAACTAATCAAACAGTCTGAACATCACCAATGTGACAAATCAAGGTAAATAATTAATAAACTGAAACAAGATTAATTCAAACACAATTTATAAATTTGTTGAATTTACAATTACATTAATATCAACCATCAGCCTTACATGAATATTAAAAAAATAATAATAATACCTATAATAAGCGAAAATAAGCGAATTTATGATTATCAATGAGAAGTTTCCGTAAATGTCACTCCACTGGAAAATCTATATGTAAAGTGTTGCGAGTAGACTGTCGAAATAATGTACAAAGTTTAGGATACAAATATTTCGATAATAATCTAGATTAGTGGGTGATGTGAGCCATTATGGGAACTGCGGTGAAATGACGCAAATTGACAGTCATCAGAATGTAGGGTGGAAACTCTATTTTGTTTGCAATTTCTCGTGATGGACATTTAGTAGATTTAGTGTGTTCTGAAGTAATTACGTATTCAATAATTAAAGGCGATTGTTTATACTTCTAACTATACTCATTCAGAATCTAAATGGTGTATTATCGAGGATTGACATATCCTCGTGCTGAGGTTATGTACAATGCCATGATCTCATTGCGCAGATGATTGCTGGAAAACCCTTTTGACAATTTGTATTAATTTATTCTTACAATTAAAGTATCCACATTGATAATTATTATTAGAGAAAACTCATTATTATTTAAAAAAAAAACACAAGTGTAATAATTTTTTATGATCATTGATACTGAATTTATGATTAAAATGGGCATTTTGAATGTGAGTTGAATTTTAGTGAGGAGAAAACGATTAAAAATATGATAAATATTTCAAAAGTTTAACTGATGGACACATATCTGCAATCAGCAAATAAAAAAATAATTTGTTGAAAATAGCGATATTTGATGTAAATGTAAACTCTTTTTTCAAATTAATAAATTATGAAAAATCTTGCTGACACTGCTTCTTTTTATGTTGATTTAGATCGAATTTTACATCACATCTTCCATGGTTAACTCTTTTTAAGATAATAGCTCACTTTCATGGCAATAAAGGTTGGAAATCAAAAGTAATTTCAAAAGTAAATGCATGCTTCGGCGTCTAACCGATCGTTTGCCCTTTTACATTGATTATCGGATAAATAATTGACAAATTTCAAGAAAGTAAAATTCAAGAGACATGGTTCGATATTATTTTTCTGCCGCAGAAAGTTTTAAACCTATTTACCTATTAGGCACTTGAAGCCATATTATTTAAGTATTGTTTCTATCGAATAATATAACGAAATGCTGATATTGGATGACGCGGAAACGCCTGTACTGTATCTAACGCCGGGGAAAAGAGCGCTGTGCAATAAATGTTCATACTCTCGAAAATCGAATATTGAAACTTTCAAATGAAAATATACAACGAACTTTTGGGATACCCGGAAGTTTAGTTGTAGAAAGTTACATAAAAGTATTAACATCACTCAATTGCTACTATATGTTGTTTCTCTCAGCGCAGGAACCTCCTTAAGAGTCTTATTAAGTTCTTTACTCGTAAGCCTGGATATGAACAGCTTTATTCGAACTATAAAAATATTGACAAATCATCACTGAGGTTAACATTAAAAAATCAATCCATTAAAAACATTAAAACATTAAAAGAAAAACAGATGTTGATTTTTTATTCAAAACTGTTATCCGTCCTTTTTTTAATTAATTTTAATTTTTTTATTTCCATTCAGATTTAATATTTGTATGTATTGTTTTGCAACAAAAAATCTAGATTTAATGTTCTATATATAGCGTGACAAAATTCTCAGCGTTTTTAGTGCAGCTGGAAAAATTTAATATTTGAAATTAAATATTTTTTATTTAATGATCCTGCCTGATGTTTGTTTAAGTTTCACCAAAAGCGGTTTATTTTTGTTTGTTTACCCGCTTGAACGAAAAAAGGGAAATCGCCCCCGACCATCTTTTCATGTTTTCACTGCTTTGAGAAAAGCCCTTAGACACATTTGTAACCTTGACCAATCGCAATTGGTCGCTTCTCCCGACCGGACCACCGATTCAGCTCAGACAACATTTCACCATCTCAACAAACCAACCAACAATTCAGTTGGCTCTGTTGAACTATGCATACATTGAGAAAAATCCGTGTAAAATTGAATTGACAGTAAGTCGTAAAGAATAATTTTAACGTTTCACTGTACAGAATTACACTTTGATTGTATATTTACAGTTTGTGTGTATTTTTACAGTATTGCCTAATATAATTTTAGGGTAAAAACAGTGTAATTTTATACTTTTCACTGTAAAAGTTTGAAGACACGAAAGAGAATTTAATTTAATGTTAAATTTTACGGTAAAAACAGTGTAATTTTATACTTTTCACTGTAAAAGTTTGAAGACATGAAAGAGAATTTAATTTAATGTTAAATGTCATGTATTAATTTCAATTTAATTAAATCGTCCTAAGATCGCAAAATCAAATCTTGATAAAGAACCTAAGCTAAGATTTACTGTAATTTTACAGTTTTTCTGTAAAATAATTAAAATAGTTAAACAAAAATCATAAACACTAATCACTCATTCTCCATTTGCCGCAACAATCTTTTTCTATCTTTACTCAGTTTCAATAGTCCATCTTACTTCAAACCTCTCAGTAATGCCTTCGCTCCACTCACTGATCTGCAAATCAACGCGTGAGGTTCTTTTCTTTCCCATACAGTACCCAAATTAACTTCTAACACCAACCCCTCCTCCTCTCCAATTTCACACCAGTCTATCTCCAGAAACCCCTTCCCTACCTCCAACCCCCTCCCCTCTCACCCCCCACCATAAACCTCAGATCCAAAACATGTGTCATCCGACACGGATTTTTCTCATTGCACCCTCGTCCCAAGAGGCCCCGCGACTTCAGCTTAGGCTCGGCATAGCTGCGCACCTGACACTTCTTGCGGAAGAGTCTTCGCAGGAACATCTGATAGTTGAACGTGGAGATGTCATTGCGCGAATCGCTGGGCAGGCAGCCTTCGAGAAGTCGAACAATCAGCTCCTGGAGCAGGTGTCCCTCGGTCCCGCCGTCCGTCAGCAGAGCCTCTTCCAAGTCCTACAAACGTGATCGCATCGTACGATTAACTCCAGCGTGTGTCCACCACAGACGCAAGTGCCCGCGAACAGTGGAAGAACGGTGTAGCGAATGCGAACAAGCGGTGGGGTGGCGGGAGGGGGAGCGCGGGGTTAAATCGCGCAAGCTGCGCTGCAGACTAGGCTCAGGCATTGCTTTGTTTTCGCGCGACTCGCTGTGTGCTTTGTGGGTCAGTCTGTTAAGCGGACTACGACACGTTTCAGCCCTGGAGATGTTTAGCCAATGTTTGAGAGGGTCAGAGATTTCAAATAGTTTAGAGATCTCCAAGACGATTTCTTTTTTTGGACAGTTATCAGGTTTCTTTGATTGAGAGTTAGTGGCAGATGTTACATGTGGCAGAATTTGTTAGACTTGCAAGGGATTAAAAGTAATTTTTTTGTATTGTATGGAAAGTAGTCACTTTCTAACCTCTCGGGTGGGCGGAAGTTGTTAATTTCCCTAGGGAAGTAATAAGGTAGAGGGCAGAAAATATTCACTTCCCACCCTTGATACCGGGCGAAAAGTTATATTACTTCCCTTGGGAAGAAATTAACAACTTTCTTCCACGTAGAATATAGTTCTTGGGTTAGTTATGTTAACTTAGTTAATTTAATTTATCATGTACTGTTTATTCCGTTTTATAATTTGGCAGTTTTCTAGAGATTTTTTAAAAACAACAAGTTTGGAGACTTCTAGAGAATTTGATATCCTAAATTAGAGACTTTTCGCTCAGTTGGCAACGCTGTTTGTTTACAATGCAGTGGTCATTGTTTTGTTTACGACTCTGTTTACAGTACTGTTTTTGTTTTGGTTGCAGTATTTCGTTTGTTATTGTAGGTACCTCGATATCAAAGTCCAGGAGATTGAAGGCGTCCCTAAATAAGGAGCAGAAGTGTGCAATACTCGGCACCTCCCACCACGATTGTATGTCTACAAAAACAAGCAACAGATTGTCAAATACGGCCGGCCATTACCCGCTGCTGGACCTTCGCGATTGATAAGGTTCTAATGACGCGGTCGGGCCTCCATTTAGTGGCGGCTTTGAGGGTAACCCGACGCTAAATCGAGTTTACGTTTAAGGTGCAAATTGACGGGTTAGAGCCCGTTGCGTGTAACGCAACGTCCGCCACCGGATATCTGAAAATGGCCCCGTCTCGGGCGCGACGCAAAAAGGCCCTATCCTAACCTAGATACAGAAATGAGTGTTCACCATTCGAGATCTATTGGTTCGTTTTTATTCCTATGTAAATAATTCTGCAGTAATTGGACATCGAATCAATACTGTTACATTATTATCGTTGGAACAATTGTAAGGATTATCAAAATAACTTGTCACAATGCATAGTAAGCATGTATCGAGCTTAATTCGTTACTGTTTTCCATTTCAATGTTGAGATTGAATAAATGTACTCTAAATTCACTCATTATTGAAAAATCCAAATTCATCTATCCAACACCTTGTCTAACAACGAGTTTTTTAATTCAGTGTCAGAAATACAAACAAAACGATCCAGAATTCATTATGATTGAAAAACCTTAATGTTTTTCCAGATTAAATTTGTTACATGCTTTTATTTTTAAGTTAAAACAATCCAAATCGTCAACCCAAAATGACGTTTTAAAAGTCCGAATCGTATTTCATCGTTTTTCGTATGCCGCACTGGGTGCTGTTTTGCATACGCGGTGGCGAGATAGGACGTTTTTCACGCTCGGCCGGAGATAAGAGGTTCTTCTGCTAACCCTGATAGAACATCAATTTGACATATATCTATGTATAATGTACGTATATTATATGTGTATATCTATTTTATGTATGAATGCCCACCGTATATATGTATAAAATACATCTTGTTCTATCGGGGTAAGAGGTCACGTGATCCAGATGACGTCACAATAATTGTCAAAGGATACTTCCGGCTGATCAAGACCGGGAAAAATGGAGACCCGGACGTCGCGGATTGAGCGAACGGCGTGAGGTAAGGATGCGAACTCTCAGATGGCGCTGCGGCGTGTTTGTTTTCATTTCTCTGTTATTATTGACGTTTATTATTCTAAGAGCAAGGTGGTCAGTGGGCTTTTTTCCAATGCCAATTGGGGTGTCGGCTGTGACGGTCGTTTCAAGTTTTGTTGCAACTTGGTTCCGCCAACAGAGGGCGCTGTCGGCGGCAGTTTAAGTGGGGTTTTTCGGCCAAATCGGAAACCAATCGACTGTTAACTGTGCGGCGACATTACTTGTGTGGGTTTTGCAATGTTTCGGGTGAATTTGTCCAAATTTACAAGGGCGGCTGCGGTGATTGACGAGTGGTCGCTGCTTGTTCAGCATCCTTGGTAATGAAAGGTTATTATTTTGCGGTGAGTGATTCGATCGTGTGATGACTAAGGAGAAAGAAAGTGTATTTTAATGTGATGGAACGCAGTTTTTACGTTGCAATTGAAAAAAGGTTTTTAGTGCAAAACGAGATTTTCACGAAATGAGAAAGAGAAGAAAATGGTAAAAATTGTTGTTTGGGGGGAAATTTGTTATTTTTGTATTTAGCATTTGAATTTTGGAAAATTCTTCAATGAAAATTAAAGAATTACTGTAAAAGACAAAATCGGTAATATTGAAAGCATAATTACACACAATATATCTGTTGAGAGTATGTAATATTGTCATGTAGAATAAGTTATCAAACAACATTTTAATTAATGAAAAACTGCGGTTTTTAAGAGTTTATTTCAAACATTTAATTAGTGTGAATAATTTCACAGTTAATCTGAAATAAATACCTCAGCATTTTACACGATTGTTAATGTATAAAAGAAGTATATTAAATAACATTTTACTTTGTCTCTTTCACATGAGTTAATTTATTTGACAGTCAAGTGATAAAATAATTTTTAACTTTCCAATAGCACAGTTTCACGTATCTTGATAAAAAATACATTTTTTGGTTGTATATTGAAACTCTGGGGTATAGTGACATAAGTGCATATAACTTGATACATTGAAAGCAGTTTAGGGCTGCATACAGACAGCCCTGCAGGGAGTCCCACTACTGATCATAACAGTGCAGAAATTAAAGCTTGAAAACGCCACTTCATGGATTGGTAATTCAAATTATTGTTATATTAATTTAAAATTCACATATTTGTGTGTTCAACATTTTAATTTGTAAATATTCAAAATGTTTACTCATAAAGTTGACACATTTGGTATGCATTTGAACAAATATTAATATTTTGCACATATTGTAATGTTATTTAATACTTGTCGATAGACAGATTTTGATCAATTACTACTGATTTGATATATTTTTATTTGCCACGTTTTCACTTTTGCACCAATTTCAATTTGTATCATGTGTTGATATTGATGGTAGTATTATTTTGATATAAACAAATCCACTAAAAATTGTTTACACTAAATAATTGGAACAACATAATTTTAAACAAATATACGAGTAACCAACAACAAAATTAGTTAGCGATTTTATGAATAAAGAGTAAAAAGTTTAAATATTCAAAATACATAATTGATGAAAATTAAGTATTTCAACACTGATATATCTTTTTTTATGAAAAACAGAAACTTAAATATTCTTCCCATTATAATACAGTTTGAAACTGTCCTGGAAAAGTATAATGCACAAACCAAAAAATATAAAGTAATGCATTTCGACTCATTTTAATCTACTGCGCAGCATAAAAGGTATGAATAAAATAATAAAACAATTCAATCAAAATCTGCTGTGCAATAAATTCTTAATTTTGGAAATTAATTTCAAGCTAAATTATCTTAAAGGTGGATTTTGATTTGGACTACTATTTTATGCTTCTAATAATTCCCACGATAAGCGCTCTTTTTAATACTCTTTCTTCACTTTGGATAATATTGTTGCAATATTAGATTAGTGTTTTATTTTCAAAAATCAATCATATTGAATCAAAACTGATTTGCGGAAATACTGACACATCTGATTCTTATTAAAGTATTTGCTAATTGTTTTTCTCAAATAATCACTTACCTGGCGTATTATCAAAAACCTCAAAAATTTACTTATGACCAGTTTAAAAATTCACCAAATAATTTAAGTTTAGAAATGTATGTCATCAATTAAGTTATTTCGTTTCACCTTATTTATACCGTGATACGCAATTAATCAATAATTTGACGCTCTTTGCTTACTTTGTATTAATAATTGCACATCACATTTCATTTATTCACCGAGCTGTATATTCAATGAAATTAATCTTATTTCCATTTTCGCTATTTGCCGTTTTACCAAAACTAGCCGTCAACCGTTTAATGAAAAATCGATATCCGGGCTTATTAAATAAATACTGCGTACACTTTTTGCACAAACTGCGCTTCCATGATTGGCATTCAAACTTTTTCAATGTACACAAAACTCCAACTGATACATTTCCTGGTTTTACACATTTTTCTCAAATTATTTTTATTTTTAACAAAGTTCCAGGCTATTTCTTTGACTAGCATGCAAATATTTTCACATTCATACTGATAAAATCAGTTGACAATTTGTGTCCAAATGTTAGCATTTTTCAGCAAAAAATGTCGTTTTTTCACTGATTCACACTATGTAACTGAATAAACATCAGAATTCAACTCTCGTTCATATACACTCTCTGAAAGTTAAACAGAAAAATCAACATCCTCCACTTTTTTCAAACCAACTGCCCAGTCGCTAATCCTGATCAGACAAAACTTGAAACTCTGTCGTCCTCGCCAGCATAATTTCGTGCAACTTCTCGAATAACTCGTGTTCAAACATGCTGCGTACAGTTACTGTCCACCCTGCCAAGTGCAACGCACGTCGCACACAATCATCGCTCACTTCCTCGAGCATCCTCCGCGTTGTTCGAATTCACTCGTGATTCCGCGAATCACCTCATCAAGTCTACCAGAATCCACTACACCCATCCAATCAATCGCCAAAATCACTCCAACCCTCTTTTTAAACCCAACCCCTCAAAACTAACATTACCCAAAACTAATCTGTCAATCCCCAACCCCCGACCCCCCAAAACAACCCAACCCCCCCACCCCCGCCGGGCCCCCCCCCCGCCGCCGCCCCGCACAGCGCCCCCCCCCCCCCCCGGGGGGCGGCCGCGCCCCCGCAGTAGAAGGCGAAATACGACGAAATACACAGTTTTCGGTCGTTTCCCGCCCTCTAGCATGGTCGTCCTTTCATTTAATTTTTCCGGAATCACGGTAAATATGACCGCCATGAACTGGCGGACAAGCACGTGTAATTATTAAGTGTCCTCGGTGGAGTGGGGGGCGCTGTAGAAGGCGAAATACGACGAAATACACAGTTTTCGGTCGTTTCCCGCCCTCTAGCATGGTCGTCCTTTCATTTAATTTTGCCGGAATCACGGTAAATATGACCGCCATGAACTGGCGGACAAGCACGTGTAATTATTAAGTGTCCTGGGGGGGGGGGGGGCGCTGTAGAAGGCGAAATACGACGAAAAACACAGTTTTCGCTCGTTTTGCGCCCTCTACTTTGGTGTTTTAACGTGTTTCGGCGCAGAAATTGCATTGCATATACATACATCGTCAACTAACATTGTTTCTATGATAATACAATCATGAGTAAAAAAAATTTTTTTCGTTTCAAAAACGTTTCGTTTTTCAGCCTCATGAACAAACTCGCATACACCCGAACGTCTCCGAAACACAATCAAAACAAAACTTAAGAAATGATTCCAGGTTTGGAATCACGACAAAATCTTATGCACACGCGAGAATGTCTTTCTTCCAACAAATATGTCCGAATTTATATTGGTAACTAAACCTCCGTTTGAGTCCATATCATTTCCTTCCTAATTCCATTCTAATAACGATCGTTGGGAAACTTTTTGCCCCAACGGGAACCACTTTTCACAATACAAGTGTGACGTTTCACAACAAACGCCGGAACTCGACTGACTAAACCCTAGTAAAAATTGATCGAATTTGGCCGGGCTGTCGTCGTGGTGTAACTCATGGAATCCGTGTGGCCCGACCTGGCAAAATATTCCGATATGGCCCTGACGTGGTCATGGTCGGGCAAATTTTCCCGACCGGGGCCACATCGAACCCATGCATTACATTGATCATTATAGATGTCGTTACCTTAAAGTAAGTCATAAATAAATAATTCCTCTGTGAGGTCAGAACGAAGTACACAATGTCCGAATCACAATAATAAATACACTGAACAAATGGCTCATTAGCGCGAAACTAAGTTACTCTAATACACAAAATAATGTCCACAATTAAAATTTCATAACAGGTCATTTGAAACTTGTTTGGGTCTAGAAGGTTCGTTAAACTTACTACCAAATTTAAAATAACGGGCTGATACTAAAATTTCTCGCTCATTCTGTCTAAGGCCCCTTTTGATTTCTGGGACCCGCTTCGGCGCCAAATTTGTAACGTCGTTTCTTGTTACAAGGGGTTTTCCTAAATCTAAATGATTTTAAGTTGGGCGCCAGCCTATTATAGGCAATTCTAGAACCTGATCCAGCTAACTCGATCGCGAGAGAAACTCTTATCGCGTTCGTCATAGGGGGCGGAAATTAAACAGTTCAAACGAGCAGAAATAACTTAGTCAAATTAACACTTTTAACGAACCACGATATATTGTATCGAGATCAAAGTAAAATACAAAATAATTTGCCATAATTTTCACAATATCCTATTCTTTACTCAAATTAACTCAAAATCCAAAATCTAAAATGACCGCATTACAAGTTTCAAATTAATTACGGGCCTAACTCAAGTCTTTATTTGACGATCCCATAGTAGAGGACCCTCATGGGTTGACGCTCCGAATTTGGACACTACGAAACTTTACAGTACTAACGCGCGCACTGGAGAATCCAGAAAGAGAGAGCGAGTCTCGGCTCGTCTCCCCTTTTATAGCCTGACTAGATTCCTATGTTTCCAAACCGTCGAATCAAATTTGAGTTAACTTTTGATTCCGCAAGTTTCCGCAGGAAATTTTTTTCGTCAAAACTTCTTTATGAATCAGGCAATTTGTTAATATAAATATCAGAGCGGATCTCGGCGGATCTCACCATAAAAAACGACTTGCAAGATAAAAATCCATCTTTTTGCAACATATTATGGGCAAAAAGCTTCGCGATATATACAACAAATACACAAAACGCACCTATAAACATCTACACACACCTACACACACCTCCACATACCACACATACCCACACACACACCTACATTTACACGCAGACTCATATAGATTTGCAACATAGAAAACGTCAAAACAAGCACCGACACGTGCTCGCACATACTCAGACACACATTTACACACCTCCTATCTACATACACAACATCCTTCCCCTCATACACACACTTAAATGCTAATTTTTTAGTCCAATTCGGACTTAACTCGTTCTAACACACACACACATACACATAAACGTACACACACACGAACACAAAAATGTTATGTCAGGAACAACACATACATATCACATACATGGTCTTAATGAGGCACAGAAACTCTATGCGCGCCTCCGCCACCATTCTGGACATCTGTGCATCGTCTTCTCGGCTCGGGTTGGAGTTTGGGAATCTCTTGGCCTCCGCATTTCTCTACTTTGCCGACTTTTCGATGTTATTGGTTACCGATATCCTCGATTCCTTTTTTCCGAATGTTTGTTGAATTTTTTGAGAATTCTTTTGAATTTATGAAATTTTTTTGCACCTTTTGCTTTTTTTGAAATTTCTAGGAATTTGTTTTGAATTTTTTAAGAATTTTTTTTGAATTTTGTCCATTTTTCCGTAATATTGTGGTGGTCTATATTTTGTAATTCAATGTTGATATAATTTAAGGGGATTTTTCCTCCCCAGACGAGGGGATTTTACTGGCGCGCGTGTATTAATAATTCTGAATCTTCTGAATTCTGAATTTTGACTAAAGTAAATGGCACATTTAGGAATGGGAAACGCCAAGGCGTGTAAATGAATTCAATATTTCAAAGCGCAATAGGCGCGTAAGCAATGACTGAAGTCGAGACCAAATTCCGTGCCAAAGTGCACAAACAATTTAGTAAACAATACAAGGTCAAATGACAAAAATTCCCGTATAAAGTCCAAGGCGCGCGATATTCCCAACGGACGTAATTTTCAAATTATTTCAAATTATTACTATTTTTTAAATTTTTTGATATTTTTTTGAATCTTTTGAGATTAAAAAAAATTTTTTCTTAATTTTTTTTGAATTTTTAAGAATTTTTTTGAATTTTTAAAGAATTTTATTGAATATTTTGACATGTGTTTTGTATTTTTTAAGAATATTTTGAACTTTTTAGGATTTTTTTTTATTTTTGAGAATTGTTTTGAATTTTGTAGGAATTTTTTTGAATAATTTAAGAGTTTTTTTGAATTTTGTAGGAATTTTTTTTATTTTTTGACATTTTTTTGAATTTTTTAGCATTTTTCTGTATTTTTTGGATTTTTTACAATTTTTGGGAATTTTTAATAATTTCTTGGAATTTGTTAAGAATTTTTTGGAATTTTTTAGAATTTTTTTGTTTTTTTGGAATTTTTTGAGAATTTGTTTGGAATTTTATGACATTTTTTTTAATTTTTCAATTTTTTCCAATTTTTTTTAATTTTTTAAGAATTTTTTCGATTTTTTTGAATTTTTAACATTTTTTTTGAGTTTTTGACATTTTTGGAATTTTTTAGAATTTTATTGTTTTTTGGGAATTTTTTAAATATTTTTGAATTTTTTTACAATTTTTGGGCATTTTTTTTTATTTTTTGGAAATCTTAAGAATTTTTTTGCATTTCTTGACATTTTATTTTAATTTTTGAAGAATTTTTTTGAATTTTTAACATTTTTTTGAGTTTTTGACATTTTTGGAATTTTTTAGAATTTTTTTGTTTTTTGGGAATTTTTTAAATATTTTTGAATTTTTTTACAATTTTTGGGCATTTTTTTTTATTTTTTGGAAATC
>JABFPB010000497.1:0-37177 GCA_022817645.1 Ceratoteleas bidentatus
CTGAAAATGGATATTAGAACATGCTCAAAACTCGATTGGAAGGTGTAGCTTCGAAATTCAAATTTGACATTTTTGACAGGTTAGATAATTTATTTATTATTTATTGCAAGTAACCCTGTAAATAAACTTAATAACTGCAGTCTAACACAATCAGTGAGATTAAACGAATTGAAATACAAATGTTGTATTAAGAGATTCATAGGTAATATGTTTATTGGGTTCTTCTTTTGCATTTTGTAATCTGACACATCGTAGTAAACTATGGTAGTAACGAAAGCAACTATTTTATCGTTTCTGATAATTTTTCTATATAAAATAAACATTTTTTATCTCAAAAAACTGAAAATATAATTTCTTGTTTTTTCTCTCACATTCAAACGTAATTTAACTATAAAAATTTTAACACCTAGTTTGACTTTAGATTTGGGTGACTTTCTACCTTAAAATTAAAGCGAATATGATTTAATTTTAAAGCAAATATGCTTGAATTTAAAAGGCAGACTTTGAAATTCAAGCATATTTAATTGCAACTGAATTAAAGTAGATATGCTTGAAAACTGCACTATTTTTTTACAGTGTTGGTGGCAGATTCCAATAAATAAACTACGGGTCTGGATGGAGTCTGGATAGAGTTTTGACGAAGTATAGGTGCAGTCTGGACGAAGTATGGGTGCAGTCAGTATAATGTATGGGTGCAATCTGATTGGAGTCTGGGTGCAGTCTGGATATTAGTCTCCTATGAGCAAAGAATATTATTTAATATTCTCAAAATATGCCTGTAATATTATTGGAAGAAATAATATTCTGAGAATGTTCCTGGAATATTAAATAATATTCTTCGCTCATAGGGTCTGGACGGAGTTTGGATGGAGTCTGAACGGAATCTGGATGTACTCTGAATAAAACCTGGACATAATCTGGACGGAGTCTGGACACAGTCTGGACGACGTCTGGGTAGCCTATCAATACCGTTGCCGACAGGCGGTCCTACCGTACTTCCCTTTCTCGCAATGATACTAGGCGTGCGTGGGTATAAGAAGAACACATCATCTATGGGTGGGCGGGTGGATCCATCATACCAGACTTCATCCAGACTCCCTCCTGACTTCGCCCAGACTCCGTCCATACTCAATCCAGATTCTGTCCAGACTACGTTTAGATTACTTCCAGACTGCATCCAGAATGCATCCAAACTCCGTCCAGATTGCAACCGGACTTCCTCCAGAGTCCATCCAGACTCCCTACAGACCCATAGTTTATTTATTGGAATCTGGTTTCAAACTGGCTCCTGTCCTGATCCAGACCTTATTATATTGTCCATAGTTTACCAACCTGTATCCAGATTATTCAGAACAGGTTGCCAGATTGCATCCAGATTAGTTCCATACTATTGCGAGATAGTATCCAGATCACTATCATAGTAGAAAACCAGACTCTTACCATACTGCATACAGACTAATTTTTTTCACGCGGGTGTGCTAATGAGAGAAAATGGGTGTGAGACACGTATATGTCGATGTGGGATACAATCGGATGTTTTGATGTTTTGTGCTGGAAAAAGCGGACGGAAATGTTTCTGAAGTAGATGGAGTTTTAAAGACCAGTTAGAAGCGGCGTTGGAATATGCGAGGGCGAGTAAAAAATGATGCGAATATGATTTCGCCGGGAATGTTATTTCATGGATAGTTGCGATCGTCGGCATAAAGTTTTACTTTATGCCGACAGATCTTTGACTTAACGTTGTGTTTAAAGAGAGATTTTATTAACGATCGATAATATAGAACACAGCACACAGGTTTTTATTCACTCTGTTACCGCTTTTACATTCGATATAAAATGCTTCTTTCCTTGTAGTTTCTTTATTTGTAACCTTAAACGACTTTTAGGATGAGATTTTGGATTACAATATCTGCGAGTGGTATTTCACAGTGGCACAGAGAAATATATTTTTCATAAACATTATCGTAAATTAATCGCCTTGTGCATTCCGTATAACAGATAACAAAACGCATCTTAAAATGAATTTTAATGAAACGGGTTCGGTTCACTTCACATTACTTAACCGTAGAATTTGCGTAATCACAGTTAAAAACTCTTTATCCATAATTAAAATTGCGCATAAACACGCTTGAAATAAATTATTATAGCACAAAAATTATAGTACTTTCCGAATGTCTCATATTACCGTGAACGAATTACAACTTTGTTTCAACTTAGTACGCCAGTAATCTAAATTGTCGACAAAAAAGCAGCAACATAAAACTGACCTACATTCAATCACCAATTTTTCGCAAATTCTAGCTCTATTACTACAAGAATTTTTGCTCGTTTAACGTGTAACGTTAATTAAATGCGATATAATTGCAGACAGAAATCTCGAATTAAACATTATGGCGTCGAATAAAATTAATTTCATTTCCGCGTTGAAATCGTTCGAGATTTATCGTCGCGTCGTCGCCCGTAAACTGCAATTATCACGTTTTACTTTCAGCAAAAGGAATGCGAGAATTTGCCATAAAAACAGCCACGTCACCCGGCGAAGGCAGCGGGTAATCATTCTCGTAACAAAATAGAAATCGGACGCAAAATATCAGGATACCAATTCCAGCCCTGACATTCATTTGACACGCGCAGAGATGCGTGCGCCGCTCATCTATCACTATGGTCATCATCTCGCCGTTTGACCGTGGTCATGGAAAATTTATTATCATTACTCGATCGCGCACAGGGTGTTTAGTATTTTCAATTCCACGCAACTGCAATCGCGTAATAAAGCATGAAACATTGATCGATGACACGAAAAATCGTTGGTCGACAAGAGGAGGTGGAAAAAAGGACTGACTCTGCGCGCAGAAAAAAATGTCATGAAATCCTTCGTTTTTACTCGGATAGAAGAAAAAATCTCTAGTAATGCGGACGATGCTTACTACTGCTTAAATCTTCTTACACTCTTAAAAATAGTCGCCACAAACAGATTAATTCCCTAACTGAACTTCGACTCAATGTCGATTCGATGTCACTGCTCCGCGGATTTTTTTCGCAATTTCCAAGTTAAATAAAATTATAAATTATTCTAATAAATTTTCTCCATAAATTATAGAATGATAACCTTTAGTTGGCATTCCATCTGCCTATAGTCATTAAAAATCGACCGTATAACGAAATTCGAATGTAATCAAACTTTGTTCAATTCCCTGCCTTCAGAGGGTTAAACAAGCGTTCATTTCAAGCGATCTTGACATTTTTTAATTGTAAATTGCCATCCGAACCTTAATCTTACGTCTCACGAAAGTAATCAAGTTTTGGCGATTACAGCGCCACCTGTTGCAAAAAAAGTTCCCGGATAAAACCTACATAGTTTTTTATGCTCTTTTCGAATTTGCAATAAAAAATAGGGAGTTCCATTTAAGATTTTAAAGTCACCCCGCTTATCCACCCCCTGGGGGCTCGGGGGGTGAAACATGTTATACCATCGGACGTCCCCCTCCAAACCATCAGACATTTATTTGGAAACTTTTTTGTCTGATGTACTCGTTTCGAGAAATTCCCCTGGCAAAATTAAAATGGGACACCCTGTATGTATTCTGTCTACTTAAATATTTCAATAATATTAATAAATTCGTTTTATGATTTTATCGAGTGTTTGATGATTAAAAATGCGAAAATGACTATAAAAGCTAATGTACCCTTATGTGGAATTTAACTAATATAACATGTGTTATAAATATAAATAAGTAATTTAATAATTTATTATCTATATATTATATTATTCCTATCAGTTTTGTAGTTAAATTTCCCAAATAACGAAGTTACTAACTGTTAATCAAGATTTTTCTTTACTTTTCCTAAGCCAAACTGATCGTCGGATTTTACAATCTGTAGAGAACTAGTAGATGTTGATGTGCTGTGTGAGTTTGTTGAAATACCCAGAAAGAAATTCCTGACGTTTGTCGGGCTTTGACAATTGGCGAATGTTTGGTTCGATTGTCTAGCGGACGTTGGCGCAGAGCCGAAATGAAACACCGATTGACGTTGAACCATGGCTGGTAAAATAAAAAGACATCAACTGTCAACATTCCAACGTCGATGTTCACGTGTTTTTAAAACAGATGTGAATTTTTCATATATTGACGTTTGACATTCGCTTGTTTTACCAGCCAAGCTTAGCCCATTGTCAATCCGCGTTTCATACCAACCTTGGACCGACAATCGACCAATTTGTGCCAATGTTGGGCCGATTTGTTTTTTCTACATGGGATAGTTTGCCTACGTTTTTTTTAATTCACATTACTGTCTTACTGGAAATATAGATGAATTACAACGTCAACAGAAACTTGGATTATGAAAATATCGTTTCATCATAAAATTCTGATTAATATTACGATTCCAAAATTGCAAAAAAAAACATTTTGATTCTGAGGGAGCCCAGGGTGAGGTTCCCGCCTCAAACTTGCAGCCCCGCAATGACGGTTGAGCGGGCAGGTAACTTTGGCGCAATCCGCGGCCCCACAAAGTAGGCCACTTTTCATCCGCAATTCCCATAAAATGGGGATAAACAGAAGAAAAAAGGCAGCGATTATTATTCCATTGTAATCTGTCATATGCGGGTCATCGTTTGGTGATGAGTTCGGCTGCGTCAGACATGCCTGAGAGCTTCGGCCGTAACCGACCCCAACAAACCTTGGAACGAGGTCAGGAACACGGCATACGACAAACGAGCGGCGGTGCCGGGCGGTAGGTGGGGATGGAGCGCGGAGGGAAAAGATTCGGCGGCGGCTTTGCCTCCCCGGGTAGTTCACCGGCTCGGCGGCATTCGGCGTGACTCGGGGCAGTTCGCCCCCTTGCGCTTCCAAGTGACGATAAAAGCCGCCAGGTGGGGGCTTTAGTTATACCGGTTGTCCATCGTGCGAGCACCCGGCATAGGGCGGTGGAGCACCGAGACGCGCGCGATTCTCGGCGAGCCACGTGTTTGTCGTAGCACCACGTACGCCACGCGGAAGAGTATCGGCTTAGGCAACATATCGAATTCGATCAACATCTTTTCACACAAAAATTCTGACCGTGAGATCGTGATCGAGTGCAGTTGCAGTTGGTTTCTTAGAAAAAGTGTGGTGGCCGTTATCGGCGCGAATAGTGTCGATTCCAAGTGGTAGAGGTCGCGGTCCGGACGGACGGGCATGTGCGAGCGCACATAATCGGGAACCACCGGGCACCCAACGTGTAATTACAGATCGCGCTGAGATTTCCAGCTTTTTCATATGATAGAGCTGTAAATGGCGCGAGTCATAACACGTGCGGCGCTCGTCCTGGCGCTTCTCACGCTGCTTGCTACGGTGCCGCGACCCGCGCTCGCGAGTGAGTTTCCGGAGAGAGAGTGTTGTGATCCGATTTACCCGATCCCTGAGCCGACCAGCAAGGCGCCTTCGGCCCCAACTCCAACTGGGCGAAGTGGTACGTTTTTCATGCTATAAACACATTTTACAGCTCAAAACGACGAACGCCGTTACATCTGAAAGTAGGAATTGGTAATTCAGAAGGGTGGACACGTTCGACGTAACAGGATTTACTTTTCAAAATTACCTTTTTAAGCGGTACAAGTTCCAATTAAAACATTTGTAGGCATTTCTCCTTATGTTTTTTGTTGGCATAGGGCGCATTTGGCAAGTTAGGCTGTTCGTAACTTTGCGAAATTTGGCTGCAGTCAAGATACATCTGTAGTGGTTGGCTAGAAGGGTGGAGGGATCGCGATGCGGCAAACACGTTTCTCAGTGTAGGATTGGAAACCAGAAATATGGATGGTTGAAAAAAATATTATTCATTTACAATAGGAATGAGGAATTACGGTCGATGGGAATGGGGAAGCGAAAACAGCTCCGTTAAGTGGAATTAGTCAATAAAAGGTGATATTTTTCGCCTGCAAAATTATTGACTAGAGTGTCCGTGGACAGAGATCGATGTTAAATCAGTTTGGCCGGAGAAAAATTCGTTGATGTTTGATACTCGCAGTGAATATTTGAATTTCAGGCAAAGCTTGCGGGTCAGGTTCTAAAATTTCTGGAAGGGAAAAGGGGTGATGGAATAACGGTAGGTTTTGTCCCGTTTAATTAAAATGAGGAAATCATTTAGTTTTCAAAATAATAAATGAGTAATATAAGTACATTTGCCAATAACTCGAGAGCAATTCAAATGTTAAATTATGTATCATCATTGCAGTTAATAACATTTGTATTTTTGACATTTCCGATCAATAGATACTCCATCCGACAATATTTTTGGTTCCAATTTTTATATATTTGATGGCTTTCCTTGATAACTCTCATCTGTGATTTGATACAAAGATAAGAGTTTTACTCACCACAAGAGTAGTTCTATAGTACTAAAATAAAATGAGTGAAAATGAAAAACCTATTTTGTGTGAATCAGTGTTTGTGAATTGCCATCAAATTGAAAATAATGTGTAGAAGAAAGTCAGGAGGTTAAACCGAGGAGGCGTTGATTTTGAAGGATAATTAGGAAGGCGGGGCTGAGAATTAAATTTAGGGATATCTTCGAAAGAATTGTGCCTTAGAGAAATTCAGATGGGATTATAGCAGACATTCTATCACGTTCGTACATCTGAAATATTTTAATGATTCCGCAATTATTTGCGTTAATTTAATATTCAGCTTTGGCGAAATGGCAAATTCCTTGAAATTACCTTTATCTATTGAACGATTTTTATCTAGTAAACGACTATTTGAGATAAAAAATGGCTTGCCTAAATATCTAATTGAGGTAAAAGAATATTTTGATTTAATGTAATTTTGAACGAAAATCTTGTTGTTAAAAAATATTTAACTAAAAAGAAGAGCCATGCTTCAATTACCATATACGTGCTTCAATTACATTTACTTTGGCCAATCCTATACTTATTACAAAAAGCCCTGTTTTCAAACAATATACTGTTGAAAGGTAATTGTTAATTCGAAATAACCAATTGGAATTTCGCGTGCTCTTAAGATTGAACAATGTTTTTCGCATATAAATAGGAAAGCGTGTGCCCAGATTTTTGAAAAGTGGTTTCATTAAACACAAAATGCCAATCGTTTAACATTTAATTTATAATTGATGTATCCAGGAAGAACTGACAGTATCAAAGCAATCGGTTCTTTTCACGCAAACATTTCATTGAAGATAGCTATCGTTCACTGTTGAACTTCGAAATTAAAGATATGTTTCGTATCACGGAATGCAAATTCTAAAACATCGTTGATATCTCCATTTATCGGTCGACGTGGGATAATTAAATACCGGTCATCCCTCGTGGTTTGAAAATAGCTGCATAAAGAAATATGGAAAAATCATTTTTCCCGCGATAACGCATAAATAGTGAAATTGATGGAACTCGATTGTTTTCGAATTCCGATATAAAGCATTTCCCATTGTTTGGCGAACAAACACGTTTCTCATTTCAGCATTGATGAACATTCGCAACGATAATTACCAGAGCATACAGTTTGCAATCATTTTTTCACAATGCAAACGAGCGAAATGGCAATTCGCTCGTCAACTTTGTCAAAATCTCAATTTTTCATTCGCGCGAGCGCCCAAAATGAAAAGTCGCGAGCGATCGAATTGAAGCGCCGCTTACGTCGTCAATCCCCTCGAAATTTCGGTTCAAACAACAGCGAACCGAGACGAGGCTACAATCGTAAACCGCAAATAAAGCGCGAAAAAAATCCCAGCATTTCGATAGTTTGACTCGCCGTCTCGCACGTGGGATTTAAATACGCTGAATTTGAAGGTGCCGCGTTTTGGCATTCCCTTGGTTCGTGTTTCACGCGCGATAGTGGAAGTGATTGTCGAAATTAAAGGCACTTTTTTCTCACCGGCTGTTTTAGTTCTTTGATTAGTTTGGTTTGCGCTGGATTAATTAAAAGACGAGTTTTCTCGTTTACGCGCGCGAAACTGTGAGCGTGAAACGGCTCGCTCGAACTGTCGGCGAATTGAGATTTCGCGAAAACCGGAGGCTCGTTCCCGCGCGTCAAAATCGTCAATTCGGGAACATCACGTTATCGGCCTCGTATATTTTCAAACACGGCGCTTGATTATTTTTAACACTCCACGACTATTTATACGCTATTCGTTATTGGTGTATGGTCTGTCCATTACATTATAAAACACTTTGTCTATTGTTACAAAAGCGTACTTCAAATATTCAAGACCGTCGAAATTGTACCTTTAGTCGTCTTTGCGGTCTAATTCAGTTCAATTAAACGCCTCTGCGAAACGAACGAATTCACCAGCGTGCGTAGAAAATTTTGGATTAGGGCTATTTGTTCGGTCGTTAATTTCAAAAGTTTTTCGAAGTCACCGAACAACTTGGGTTACATTTTTATGTACACAGCGATAATACATTTACGAAACAATACATGTAATTAAGTTTAACTTGGTTCAGAAAATTGTCGTGTATTGTTTGATAGAATTTCCAAATGAGATAGCGGTAGCAAGACGAAAGAAACCCGTAAACGTTTTATTAAATTTAGGGGTTTGATTTCCCCTATACTTTTAAAAACAAACCTCTAAAAGTTTAACGGTAATTAGTTATACTGTCCCCGAAACAGAAAAAAATATTCTTAAGGTGATGTCAAACGCTAGGAGCAAGGTCAAATCGGCAGTTTGGCGAGAAAGGTGATGTTTCATTAATTAAGAAAAAAATAGTGATCAAATATTGATTTGCGGACCAGCCCTGGCGTTTGACTTTGCACCAACTTTACACAAAGGTGTAAGTTCTGGAAAGCGGCAGAACTTACCAAGTTATACACCAAAACTTACTTACACCATAGATGCACCAGTTGTACACCAAACTTACACCACATTTACACCACGTATACACCAGACGTACACCAAACGTACACCAGTTATACACCGACAGTTACTTACACCATAGATGCACCAGTTGTACACCAAACTTACACCACATTTACACCGCGTATACACCAGGCGTACACCAAACGTACACCAGTTATGCACCAAAAAATACACCATAAATTCAGCAGTTGGATACCAAGCTTACATCAAGTTTACACCACTTATAAACCAGACGTACACCAAAAGGAAACCAGTTGTACAAGCTTACACCAAGTTTATACCACGTATAAACCAGAACTACACCAAACTTACACCAGTGATACACCGACACTTACTTGCACCATAGATGCACCGGTTGTACTCCAAAATTACACCCCTATCAGCAAACAATATTATTAAATATTATTACAATATTACAGTATATTATATCTAGTAATATTATTACAATATTACTAGAACATTACAGTAATATTAAATATTACTGCAATATTACAGTAACATTATAAAATATTTTTTGCTGATAGGGACTACACATAAACTATATGAATACCAAATGTACATCAGTTATGCACCAAGACCTAATTACACCATAAATTCACCAGTTGTACACCAAGCTCACACCAAGTTTACACCACTTACATATAAACCAGACGTAGACCAAAAGCACACCAGTTGTACAGCATGCTTACACCACATTTACACCACGTATAAACCAGACATACATCAAACATGCACCAAATTTACACCAGTTATAAACCAGACGAACACCAGTGTATTTCCGGTGTATACTTGCTTTTTTTTGTTGACTTGTTGGTGCAATTGTGGTGTATCCGTAGGATGAGAATTATTCGGTGTAGATTTGGTGCAAATCCTGTGGTGCAAAAATGGTGTAAATTGGATGTAAACGTTATTGGTGTAACGATCTCAGGTGCTTGCTTTTTGTTTTGAAGTTTTGGTGCAAATGTGGTATATCCGTAGGATGAGAATTCTTCGGTGTAAATTTGGGGTAGATTAGGTGCAAATCTTGTGGTGTAAAAATGGTGTAAACATAGGTGCAAACGTTATTGGTGCAAGTATGGTGTATTTCCTGTGTATGCTTGCTTTCATATGTTGACTTGTTGGTGCAAATGTGGTGTATCCGTAGGATGAGAAATCTTCAGTGTAAATTTGGTGTAGATTTGGTGCAAATCCTGTGGTGCAAAAATGGTGTAAATTGGGTGCAAACTTTATTGGTGTAACGATGGTGTATTTCCGGTGTATGCTTGCTTTCTTGTGTTGACTTGTCGGTGTAAAAGTGGTGTATTCGTAAGATAAGTATTCTTCGGTGTAAAGTTTGTGTAAATATGGTGCAAATCCGTTGGTGTAAAAATGGTGTAAATTGGGTGCAAATGTTATTGGTGTAGCGATGGTGTACTGCAGGTGTATGCTTGCTTTCTTGTGTTGTCTTGTTGGTGCCAATGCGGTGTATCCGTAAGATAAGAATTCTTCGGTGTAAAGTTGGTGTAACTATGGTGTAAATCCGTTGGTGTAAAAATGGTGTAAATTTGGTGCAAACGTTATTGGTGTAACAATAGTGTACTGCAGGTGTATGCTTGATTTCTTGTATTGACTTATTGGTGCAAATGCGGTGTATGCATAAGATAAGAATTCTTCGGTGTAAAGTTGGTGTAGATTTGGTGCAAATCCGTTGTTGTAATAATGGTGTAAATGTTATTGGTGTAACGATGGTGTACTGCAGGTGTATCAAAACTATTGCTTTGGTGTAACTTTGGTGTAGTATTGATAAAAAAATCTGTGGTGTAAAAACGGTGTACATTTTGCCGCTTTTACACCAGTAATACACCGGAATTGCACCGAGCATGCACCAAAATTATACATTAAACCAATAGTACACCATCATTACACCAAAATGTTGGTGTAATGATGGTGCAAACTGAAACGTCAGGGAAGGAGTGACTTAACTTTGGTTTGCACGAATTTCATGCTCACACTGCATGAGATTCCGAGCAACGGTGGCACAACGATGTAGAGTGCTATACACTCGAACCCCGCATAGTTGTCCTAATGATTGCCGCGCGCACTTGTTTATCGCTTAGCCAAGAAAGGCGAGTTTGCGCGCATTTAAAATAAACATAAAATTCATTTGCGTTAATTCATTATTTTGTCGGCGATTGCCTGTTGAAAAATAAAAATTTTCAACTTTTAAACTTCCCGCGCGCGACAAGATAATGTTCACGATATAAGTCCTTGGGGTGGGGGAAAGTAGGGGAAATGTTTGGGACACATGTGCGAGCGTCGATCGGCAAGCTGTGCGGGGGGACATGTGTGTGAGAGACACGTATGCGGGGTTCAAGTGTATTACTACACAGACCGTGCAACTAGAGCTCCGGCTTTTGTGTTCTTATAGTTCGGACAAGGTTTGTGCTAAAATAGCATAAATTCATGCTATTATAGCACAGAGTGTATCCTGTTGTCGCATGATATAATCGCGTGCTACATTAAGAGTATTATACGTTTAACACATCAGAGTTTTCCATGTAGGAAAGAGGAAGGACAGCGACATCAACGGTGCAATTGTGGATCGGTCCAGAAGTCAATGGTCCAGTTTTATCGAATCCAATTTTGAATGTCCAGTGTTGAGTGGTCCAATTGTGGATTGGTCCAAAAGTGAATGGTCCAGTTTTAACGAGTCTAATTTTGAATGTCCAATTGTGAATGATCCATTTGTGAACGGTGCAGAAGTGAACGGTCCAGTTTTAACGAGTCCAATTTTGTAGGTCTATTTGTGAACGGTCCAATTGTGGTTCGGTCCGAAAAAAGTAGTCCGATTCATGATGAGTCTAAAAATTATATTAGTAATCCGTTGTTTGCCTCACATTCTCCCATAACTGAATTATGAATCAATTTGGAACAATAATAATAATAAACTAATAATAATTTGATGCCTTACATCGACATTTCTAAAATAAAGTGCTCTAAACCGGTTCTCAGGTTCAGGTCGAGATGGACATTGATGTTTCCATTAGGAAATACAGGAAAATGACTACTACTAATAATAATAAACACTGAAAAAAATATTTTCATGCATTTACACCGTGAAATTGAGTTTGTCTCTGCACTTATAATTGCTAAACATATACACAAATTTTACAACAGTATAAGATCCCTAACGGAACATCTCCCGATCTCCGAAAATTCTCCTGAGAATCTAGGTATAAATGTCCGGAGATCTCCGGACATTTATAGGTAGATTCTTCGGAGAATCTCCGAAGTTCGTGAGATGTTCCGTTAGGGATGCTTGTGCTTAAAATTGTGGTGTATGTTTTCCTACATGAGATTCCAAGCCATCGCGGCCCACTATATATTCGGACTTATCGTAGTATTATCCTTCGTAATACTGTCCTTACCCTTTAGCGAAAACGATTTATTTAATATCCATTTGTAGACTGGAAAATAGCCTATACTTTATTGGACTATCAAAGATAAATTGGGTACCGAGTTTGCCTGAACACATCATTGTGACCAAACTGGACAGGTAAAGCATTAAAGAAAAAAATGTAAATTTTGAAACATCGTAATATTTATTAACATTCCAGAGTGTTACACAATATGAATCGCGTAAATGCGGAACATACAAAATTGATTCCGTTGTGAAAACGACATTTGTCGTGATCTAGTCCCGGGACAGTAAAACGTAACAATAGGTGATTCCTGGACGAAGTAATTAATTAACTAACGACATAATTCGGCGAAAATGCTTGAAATGTACCAAACCTGTATCAACCAGCGTAAATTAAAATGTGTCTATGTCCTGTTAAAAAAGTTATTCAAAATCAACATAAACTAACAACTGTATGTAAGAAAAATAGATAAAATCGCCTTTTCACTAACAGAAAACAAAGTAAATACAATAAATAAATATAATTATTGATTATTTCTATGCAATATTTCTATACGAAAATATTTGTAATCACTATATTCATAGATCTTACACTGTTATAAACTAAATGTAGACAAAAACTACTTCTACATAAATGTAACTGCATTTCTGAGTACAATTTTTCAACAGGACGAATGTAAAGAATCATACTTGTACGCATTCGATAACACAGATATCAATGTAGAACATGACGCATAAGTGTTTTTGATCGGATAGAATTCTGTTTCTTTTTATTAAGGTAAATTTTACAATAATTGTTATTAATCATAATTAATATAATAATTTTCAGAGCAAGGTCATGGTTCACAATGTCGTGGTTTTGTTTGAATTGCATCAATTTTGAGTAAACTACTCTTTAGCAACGTTATCACAAATCTTAGAAGACATCTATATAAACAGCACTTAAACGTTAATCCTTTAAGGATGAAAAATGTATACACGTTGGGTCAGCAACGAAGTGGAATTGAGTGCTCGTTCGATTCTACCAAAAATGATGCATAGAAATTGATAGAATCGCATAGATGATATAAATTCTATACACGTTTCTTGACGATTATTGTCCCACATTTCACTTTCTAAACGTGCAGAAACATATTACTCCAAAGACAATGTAATCTCATCTAATTCAATCTCATAAATTCTTGCAGGACAAGAAAAATGTTTTGAATTGAGATAGTATGGAGACAAAAATCGTCAAAGTACGGATTCGTTATCACTGATCCGTTCTTATTCGCAGTGTTTTTTACACGCAAACGTCTTAAATGTAACACTTAAAGAGCTGCCTTTGACTCGAGTAACACAAGCCGCAATCTATTTACAGGAAATTTAATACTCAGAAAGGAACTCGATACAGAAACGGATTTTTGCTTCGAACTTTTGATTGCATACAACACCGGGTTTTCGAAAGTTCGCAGTATGCAACAATGTGTCTCATGATTTATAATTAATCGCTCGCGTAATATTTTTGTAACGATTCGTAGTAACTATTCAGTCATTTATAGTACTATCTCGGGATGTCGGGCCGAAATGGTGGACGATAATACGGTTTTCTTAATTTGAAAAACGATAACAGCGCCATATTGATCGTAAATTTTGGGCCGTCGTTATCATTAAAAATGATTGAGTTTACACTGAATTTCTATTTTATCATCTTGCTAATTATATGGACCAAATCAGCGAAATTTAAATAAAATAAAATGAAGGAGTCATGACAAATTAAATATTCATTAGGATGACCTAAAATTACATATTGTTTCCTCCGGTGCTTGTCATTTGTATCGCAGTGTATAAATAAAAGTGAGCAGCGTCTGGAAAATCAATCACGTTCCAAATTTCAGCGCGTCGATAGATTCGTCGCAGTTAGCAACATTTCGGCCAGACATCTCATCCGAATAAATTTTACAATAACTAACAATTATTTAAACATTCATAAATAATAGATCTCAATGTCTCAAGAGCAACTACTTGGGGAAATCTACTGCTTGTATGTATTATTTTGTGAAACAATACAACAGGTTGGATATCAAGTAGTCTTGAAAGGATTTTGTACAATGCTTGAAACATGTGATTAAAAAATAAACTCTATTCTATGACGCAATAGCATATTCGCAGATACACTACAAAGAACGCATTCACTGAATACAAGATTTGTTGGGTATAAGGAAAGTCAGCTTTTGAATAAGTGAAAAGAAACGTTAGTAGAAATGTACGAAGAACGGAATTTAAACTGGTTTCTGCCGTTTCTTTTGTCTTTCAGTGTTTGCAAATGTGCTACTGCCCGCGTTCATTAACTCGCAAACAACATTCAAAACCTCCTTAAATATTGGTATTCTTAGGATGTTTTTTAATAAAGGCATCTTTGCGCGCGTGCTTCCGCGAGTTTGCTCGTTCAAAGTACCAATCGGACGGTTCGTTCTGAAAACGTCGGTATGCTTCGCGCCCTTCGTTCCTGAAAATAAAAAAAAATTACCTATAATATTAAATCTTCGACGAACTAGTGCTCGTACTTTTGAACTAGTTTCATAAGAATAAAAAAAATGGCACAATTCATTTAAAGAAGTGAAGTTGCAAAGCAAATATATATTATTTTTAGATTATTTGCAAACAACATTTTTACATAAAATGTACATTTTGCTTGAACACATTGTACCAATACTAGTGCTACATTTGTCTATACGTTTATAAGTCTATTCACCTTTCCCACTGCCAATCGGCGTTAATGTCAACCCGAAAAAGGTCATCTCCGTCAGATCCGCTCTTCCTTTCTGTCGTTAAAATGATAGTTTTAGAATAATGTGGGGCAGTGTTAATTGTAGTCTTAAAGGGCCCATTTCGACTTTTCTTCTTCTTAAGGTAACGCTCGTCGAAAGGGCTCATCGGGTCAACCGACCGAGTTCTGTTAGTATACTTTATGGCTTTCTTACATTTCTTATTTGAACACTTTTTACCTTTTTTGCCATACTTTCTGTATTTGGCCTCTTTCCTATCGTACTTATTTCTCGCCTCTTCCTCTCCACTTTCTCTCATCTCTGCAGATTCCACTCTTTCCTTCTTACTGGACTTGCCCTGAAAATAATGAAAATGATCTAACTAACGGCTTCTAAAACACCCATATTACTTTTCAAAAGTAACAAACCTACGTTGAGGAAAAAACATTAGAATGTAATAATACGGATTCTTTAAGATGATTCAAACAGGAAAGAGACATTGAAAAGAGATATAATCATCTCATATGTACTCTTTTTTTCTATAAAGTCAGTACCGAGTAAACAATTTATAAAAATTTAGAAACCACAGATCAAGATACTGACAAATTTTTCTCTCCATGTAATATCACAACAAAACGATACTGTACCATAAATCCGGACCCCTTCCCCTTGTCCTCCAATGTTGAATCAATCTTTATTTAACGTTGTCTCAACAATAACACGTTGATTCAGCATTGAATAAAGGTTGGCTAAACGTTGGTGAAACTTAAACCATCAACGTTGACTGATTCAATTTTATTTCATCGTTACCGCAAAGTTGATTCAACGTTAATTCAACCGATGTATTCCCTTCAGTTATCTCATAGTACCTTCATCTTATGCGGTTTCCTCGACTTGCCCGACTTGAACGACTTGACCGCGTTCCACGGCGAGTTCGGGATCCGTCCTTTCTCCGGGTCAAAGGGCCCAAAGCTCTCCCCCTCCGACTCGGTCTCCTGGCAAGACTTGTCGGCGCTTTCGTTCGAGCGCTTCCTCTTGTCGCACTTCTTCTCCCCCCGCTTTCTCTCCAGCTTCTGTTCCCTGTACATATTCAGTTCGTCTTTACGCCAGAATTCGAACGTCACGTTCGACGCGTAGTCACCCTCGACATAATTTCGGGGCCTTTGAACGTACCCCCGAGTCGAGTTGGCCACATCCTCGCAGCCCTCCAGCGTAATGTTGTTTTTATCAAACGAAGTCAAAAATGCATCGTAAAGCATCTTGTTGCCCTTGACCGCGCAAACCCACTTGTTCAGCTTGCCGTTGGCTTTGTTTAACCTATTGTAGACCTTCAAGATCAGCCTGTCAACGGCTCCGGAAACGTCGTTGAGCAGCGACTGGCACAACTGACTAAGTTTCCGGTCCATATCGTGGAGATACTGGTTGATGGTGGGATTCTTCAGCTGCTGGAACTCGTGAATCGAGCTGTTGACAACATTCTTGAATTCGATGAGGTTGAAGATGACCCCTCGGGATTCGCAGATGTGCCCGATTACGGGTTGGCTGGCGGTCTGCATTCCGTTTATAATCGAACAGAGGCTGTTTAGGGAGGACTGCAGTAGCACTTCGGGAATGTTGCTGGTGCTGTTCAGGTCTGCGGATTTTTCAAATCCTGAGTGCTTTTCGTAACCAACCTTTGGCGTTGCACTTAGTTTTGAAATATATGGCTTCATTTGGGTTAATACTGCAAGGAATAAGATGTTCTTGTGATCTTGATAGTAATTGTTTGTGGAATGACGGTAGAATCAATATTATGCAAACGTTGGCTTTAGTGTGAGGAGAGGTTCTGGTTAAGAGGCTAATGTTAAGGATTTTAGCAGATGGGGGGATAACGTTGTGGGAATGAGAGAACAATCATTTTGAAATTGCAATTAGAGTTTTTTAAGTTTGATGATCACTACTTTAACTGCCATTATCAAATATTGTAAAAACCGTTTTATAAGATTTTTGCTTCGCGATTCTTGTTTAATGTTTAACACAATATGCAGAGTCTGTAACTCTCTGTGTAATATCGAATTAACGAATTCAACAAATATTATTCAATTTGAAAAAATAATGTAGCTAAAACTAATGTATTTAATAATTTTGAAAGAATAATTTAGCTCTAGAGACTGCTAAATTATTCTTTCTCTCCACGCTAAAAAAGTTTCTCTGATAAAAAGGGAAACATGTTGTTGATCTATGTTTAAGGGAAATATGTCTTTGACATATATTGCCAGATATTTCTTTTTACTAATCTTTTTACTAAAATAGGAATGAATCAGTTTATTTGTCGAAGCAGCCAGAGTATAGTGTAATAAAAAATGCTCTTTCGAGAAAAATGCATTTTTAAAGTTGTAAAAATGCATAATAATCAGTTGCTGCTGCACTAAAAAACGAACCTGCCATGACCTCATGAAACTTCTAGTATTACGTTAGTTTCTACTTTGGTGAAAACTCAAATATATATCTCATATACCAAACATATTTTCCAGCCAAAGCACAGTTTTACCGTGTGAAATACTTCGGGTTACGAAATTCCTTTGTACATAATCTATGAATTTCTAGCATAATGATTATAAAAATAAATTGATTCTTTATCTCCCAGAATCTTCCCTCAAATGATCTTTCAATCAATCGATGTATATCCAGAAGAGAGTATAAGTAGTTGGTATTAAAAACGTAATTTGTATCATATAACTAGATTTTACATTTGTTTTTCTACGCAGAAGTATCACCTTTATTCAACTCCTTCAGATGATCCATCAACATTTTATTTTCCAATCGGAAATCTACTCCGTTTGAAAGCATATATGGGTTCTCGACTTTTAAAGATCGGTCAACACCCATAGCAATGATGATTGCAAGTAAGCATACGATGATAACATTTTTCGTAGATCCACTCTGAACAAGACAAAAAACAATTGCATTATTAATAGAATAAAACCCAATAGATGACGCCTTACAATTATCGGACTAAACAGGTATTAATTGTATTTTTGTATGATTGCATTTTTTAAATTCATTTCTAAGATTGTATGTAAGTAAAGTCAAACATAAAACACCTTTATGAATGTCAGTAATAACTCAGTTCTTTTTCACCAATTGTCTTTTGTGATATTATTGAATTACCTGAGAAATCGTTGATACTCTTTCTAAAAGCTGAGCAATATCGCTTTTATGACAACTCCTGGATCGTCTTCTCTCCACAATGGCACTGTCATAATCCGCCTCAATAACTGATATATCTGAGTCTTCAGCACTTTTAGTTTCGATATCGTCAGAAATGAATCTATTCAGCATTTCCTCTTCTCCTTCATTATTCTCAATCTTTAAAGAGAATTATTTTACATTGAATCAAATGTTCATTAATATGCAGTTTGAATTCAATGCATTTAAGTCATGCAAGAGGCAATTAAAAAGATCCATATTTAAAAGAATAACAATTGATATTTTGTGTAATTGGTTAAATTCAGATTCAAATGTAATTGGTATTGGGATCTGATATGTAAGTAAGGTTTATCAAAATGCAACAATTTTCATATATATTTTGATACAATTTAATTATTAAGTAATTAACTAAAATCATCCGAATTACAAGGAAACTGATATATTTTAATCTTAATATATCAAGATAAATGGACAAATAGTTCAGATCCAGATGGTAAACGCACCATCTGGATCGGAATCAAATCCCAATAATTAACACTAGTCAGCATGGTTCTGAAAATATCTTTGACTACTGAAAACATGCCTTGTCTTCTGCTGCAGATTCATCTTGTTCATTCTTCCTTGGTACCTTGTCTTCCTCCTCATTTTCGCTATTCTCACTTTTATTTATGATCATCCAGCCATCCAAAGTCTGATTTGGGTCAATGGTCTCCACTCTCTGAGGTAACTCAGCCATGTTTAATAAGTGTCTGCAAATAATAAGTGTCCATAAATCAATTACAAAAATGTTAACCACAAAATAAATAAGGACAAAATTGGTTATCTGATATATGTTTTCCCCAACCTTGACAGAACATTAATGAACTAATTGTTAGAATAATGAACTAGGTGTTAGAAGTCATAAAAAATAAGTTGATTTTGATTCTAAACCATAAAAAATGTGTTGAACTTAAATGCTTGAAAGTCTAATAAAGTTTTCATGAATATTGCACTTAAGCATAATTTATTAAAAAAGTGAGATTTGCACACGTCTTAATTAGATAGCAAGATCTACTTGATAAGGCATTTTTAATTGCACATCATTCAGTTTCATATATTTGGTAAAAGTTCTTTGTTCTCATGCAATGTAAGGAAACGTGAAGTTGTATGACAATCTGCAGTTGTAAGATGAGATTTTATGCTAAAGTCGCAAATATATGTTAGCAGCGTAGGAAATGGATCAGAAGAAAAATAATATTGACCTTGTAATTTGCATCATCATCATATGTTTGTAAGGCACTTTCAAAACTGTATCTCCATTACCTAAATCTAAGATTTTAAGTATTTTAATTAAGATTGGGAATCCATTATCCCCAAAGAAGCAAGCTTACTTATTTTTTCACCACACGTGCATGGGAAACTCAATTTCCCACCCTAAAAACCGGGAGGGAAATGGCCAATTCCCTCCCACTTTTCAGGGAGGGAAATTGAGTTTCCCGTGCACTTGTGAAAAATATTGTAAGCAATACCGCGGGAAAGCGATTCGCGCTCCAGTTGTGTAATATACTATTACTATATTGACTACATTGTTTCTTTAAAACAACAAAAGGTTACGGAATGGTCCTGTAAACTTTTAATGTATGCAATTAAAATATTCTCAATATGATAAAATATCTAACTATTTGACTCATCATGATTTAAGGTGAATGTTCGAATTAGTGACCACTTAAGCAGACAACATTGCCTAATTAGTGACCGTTTGGTTTTCCTTTTACAAAATTAAAAAATATCTAACGATTAAAATCACATAAAAATTCTTCGAATAAACATTAAGAAAAGTGTATTTGTTTTGGTTTAACGTCTGTGTTTAAATTTAGAATTTGAATTTAACTACCAATTTAAGTACAGACAAGAGGAAGATAATTTCTTTCAAATAATCGTTTATTTAACGACGTTTCGACCAACGGTGATGGTCATCATCAGGTTCTTAATGTAATTAAACATAATTCGCACGTTTTTGTCAGATAAATAATAACGGAGTCAAAACTAGAACTGTTCTAGTTTTGACTCCGTCCACCCACGATGGGAAAAATTATAAACCTAATAAACCTAAGTAATCTATTGTGAATATTCCCATTTTCTTCAAATAATTAAAAATGGTCAATAATTGGGACATGGTCATTAATTGAGACATTCCTCTTAGTCTAAAATCATGTCCACTTTATAATTAAGTTATTCATTTGTAAGGTAAAAATAATTATTCTCATGAGACAAATCACTATTTATATATTACTTTCTCAATGTTTCTTATTTCTATCATAGGTGACAAGGATGGCAAAGTAAAATAATTACTTTGACCCATTTTTGACCAATTTTGAGACAATCCCACGTGTGGTTCGATCGGATGTATATTGACATTTAACATTACATACTTAAAACTGTTTTCATATATAATATATTGGATAAAATTTGTTTTTTGCCAAAATAGTTAATAAAGTGTTAAAATAAGCTTTTCCCTTGCCAATAAACTTTTCCCTTGCTCAGGCATATAGATGGTATAAATATCTTCAAAAATGAAGACTTGACATATGATGCACACTGATAAAATAAAAAAAAATTTCCCCAAATATATGTGCCCTGATAACCACGAATTATATATATGATTTACATAAAGTTTACATCAATGTACTTCCTCATTATGCATAATTTATGTAAATTATTTATATAATTGATTTACATAATATTTATATACAATTTATATAAATCTTAATTTTTTATTTACTGAAAGTCCGATATTTGTATAGGGCCATTTTCAGATATATGTAAATTTTATGTAAATGTTATATAAACTATTTATACAAATGATTTACATAAATTATGCAGCACAATGAGGAAGTACACTGATGTAAACTGTATGTAAAATTTACATAAATTCTTTACATAACATTTATATAAAATTTATATAATGCTGGCTATTAGAGTGAATAAACTATTATTTATATATTTAAATAAAGATAGAAATAGACAAAGTACATACATTTTCTTTAACTGCATTTAATTTAAAGTACTTTATTCATATTTTTGCACAAAAAGATCCAAATCCCCAAACAGAGAACAAAGAACCTAATGCAGAATGTAAGAGCCATTGAAATGAAAGTTTCTTCTTAAATACATAAAGCATAACAAAATAGCCGAATAAAATGCCGGCCGCCCACTTAACGCGAAAATCAATATTAAACAAGCGTCATTTCTCAGACAGCCTCCTTTTGCAATTCCACTCTGCAGCAGCAACAATCCGCCGAACCAATTTCGTCAACTGAGTGACACGAAAACACAGTGCATCGGGTTTCTAATCGACAATCGATGCGCCAATAAAAAATGCACCACCGCGAGATTGCGTCGTAAATGTCGCTAATCTCGCGCGACACTTGTAGGTCGTCCGCGGAAAAACGCGAAACGCGAAAACCTCGCGACGTTCACTTTCGCGTTGACGCGCAAAAATGTTGCGCGCTTATTTACCTGTCACATTCGTTGCGCAGCGAGGCGGATGTCCGGCGCCCAAAATGTGCCGGCCAATGAGCTTTTGGGCGCGCGTTGACGACAGCTCCCGCGCGGCCAAACTCCGCCGATTCCAATTTCGACCGCGACAAATTATGACAGCACACGTAAATTCAAGTGTGAAACGCGCTTTTCCACTCACTCCGCATCGATCTGTCAGGCCTGTTCCCGATCGCGATGCTGGCGCCACCTGCGCGTATTTTAAGCGTGCATTCAGTTGAGATATTTTAGCTCGAACACTTTAGTCGGGTCCGTCTTTTTCTTTTCCGCTTTTCAGCTAAATTGCCAAGAGAAAGATAGAGACAGATAGAGATATCGACTTTCAGTCGATATCTCGACTGATATTCAATCTCTTTCAATCACTTTTATGTAATATAAAGAAAATGACAGCTTCAAAACTGTTCTGCCTCAATGACCAACAAAATGATTGGACCATTTCAGAAATTTCATTCGCGAAATAGAGGAGAATATGAAATGTGTAGTTACTTTATTCTTCCTACATTCGCGCAACAACATTGTAAACTGCGATTTGTTCAAAATAAATATTTTTATTGATTATAAAAAAATTAAACAATACCATCCCGAGTATTTTTTGCAACCTTTAATTTTTATTTACATTTTTTCAAATAAGTAGCTGCTGATTTGATTAGATTTTTTCTTCATTTGATTAACTTGTATCTTCAAATGTTGCCGCGCTCGGAGTGCGTGCGATGATGCCACGTTCTCGGATGCGCGACGTGGCAACGGCGCGCGGAAACCTCACGTAAAAACGAGTTTGCGTTTAACGATGTCTTGTGCGTGCGTCGCTCGCAAGTAGAATCAGTAATTATACGCTAATGACGGAGTTATAGTGAGTAGTTGCCATGGCTAAAAACCGTTAGTTTATTTACTTATTACTTTAGTCGTTCTAGTCTTTGGCAGTCGCCGTCCCGCGCGCTTTGTCAGCCTGCTAGAGTTTCCGATGAGTGTCACTTTGACAACACCCCGTCCGTTGCACTCGCATCCTGCTAACAGTCCTTTTCCCGACGCTTTTTCTCGCGCGTACAGCCGACCGATTTCGATCACACCGATATCAACACGCAAGTTTTCGCGAAATAATTGTTTCGCACTGCAGTATGATGAATTGATAATAAGGGTGAATTTAGTAAGGCAGTATTGACATTTCAAATCATAATGTTATCAAAATATAGATTTTAAGAAATTAAAATTAATTTTAATAATAAGAATTTTAAGATTATAAAATATTTATATTCAATGATGTTGATTTGACAGTTAACAATGATTTTCATCACGTCATCTTATGTCAATTTAAACAATGTTGGAGATAATGTGACTCTGGAATGACAACTGATATTTTTCCATTATAAAAATTTTGGAATGTCTTAAAAGAATTTAAATATATATTTGAATTGTTGCCTCTCTAAATCAATTATTCAATATTATAATGTTCGCTGGAATAAATACTATGACATTGACAGTAATATTACTGGTTTTCCATTTTCTAAATATATCTAAAAAGGATTTTATAAATAAACTACTGTGCCATTGAAATTAGTGTTTAAACTCCTAAAAATATAATACTTATCCAAATATTATAAAATGTTAAAGAACGAAATGAACAAAGAATAACATTATTCAATTTTCAAAAAGAAGCAGTAATGTGACAAATAACTGCATATGAGGAATAATGTGAAACTAATTTCTTTGAGCGAGTGATGACACTTAGTAAATTTGATTGTGGGTAATTAGACATTTAATTACAGTTTGCCGTACAAAGCTTTAATTTAGCATGAATAACATTTTTAATTATTGACTACATTGAAGCAAGTTTATATTTTTCTCTTATTTAGTACACATATTAGATTTTTATTTTACATCACATTCAAGGTAAATATTAAATTGTCTAAAACATCATAAATTATTGTCCTGTCGCAAAACTATTTAATGGGGTTTGTATTAGATCAAATACTGTACAGAATTTGACAAATTGTTTAAATGTTATGTTGTATGGTGATTTAAACTTATATAGACTCTTTTGAGAAAGATGACCAAACTTTCTATCACATTTTATTCTAAAACAAAATACTGTTGACAAAATATTTTACTTTCATTTATAGACTACAAAATACTTAAGACTTAATTTAAGCAAAACTGTTTTGGTAGAGTTATTGACAATCAATCAAAAGTTGTTAGAACCAAATTGTTACAAACACATTGTAACCAAAATTTGTTACAACTGTTTTAATAAAATAACTTTATTTTATTAAAATTTTTAACAAAATTTTCAAAATAAGTCATTTAGATCCAATTAGCTAATTTTTCTCAAAATTGGAACTCTGTGCATAGTATCATCTGAATTTTACTTTCAAACCGTAGTCCATTGAAATATAATGCATTTTTCTACTAACTTCTACAAACATTAACACATTCTTCCTTAAAAGGAGGGCAAAGGCAGTTTTTACCACCTTTTTCTAGTTTATCGACCACATGGTATTTTTTGTATTGATGTAGATATTGCAACATATTTGTTGTTACTTTGCGAATGAGATTGTTGTAAAATATGCTAATTTAATTTTAGTTGCATAATAAAGATGATTAATTAAAACAAACAAATATGATTAAAGATGATTAATTAGAAAAAACAAAATCATTTGCTAAAACACTATGATAACTTATAATTTTTATGTATATATATTTTCATTTGGCAGCATTATCTTTTCCTCAAAAAGTGTACCTTGTTGAGGAAAAACCAGTGAACTGCAATATTTGTAAGTGAAATGTTCTATTCCTACTTGCAAATACAAAAATGCACTTTTGAAATTTAAACGCGAATATCTCAAAATCACAATTACTTAACTCATTTTTCCTTAAAACCACAGATATACATACAAAAAGACACTAATATTACTAAAAGTAACAATTTAAATTGCCTTCGTCCTCCCCTGAAAGCTGCCAATTCTCTCAAAAATACCCAGTAATTATCCGCGTGAAAATTTGCAGAAGTGGATGCGTATGGAGGCTCGGCCCTGTCCCAAATAGACTCCGAAATCATGGCAGAGTTGGCGGCGCTTCTGCGCCAGGACATCCCCGAGGGGCGGAGCAACCTCGCGGATAGTCACACCAACCTGGAACGCGTCGCAGAGTATTGCGAAGCCAACTACTTCCAAGCCGAGAACAAGCGGGTCGCCCTCGAGGAAACGAAAAACTACACGACCCAGTCCCTCGCGAGCGTCGCATATCAGATCAACACCCTGGCGTACAACTTCCTGCAGCTGCTCGACTTGCAGACTTCGCAGCTCGCCGAGATGGAGAGCCAGATGAACCATATCGCTCAGACGGTGATGATTCACAAGGAGAAGGTCGCCAGGCGTGAGATTGGGGTGCTCACTGCCAACAAGATGACCAACCGGCAGTACAAGATCATCGCGCCGGCCAATCCGGAGAAGCCGATCAAGTACGTCCGCAAGGCCATCGACTACAACATCCTGGACGAGATTGGCCACGGGGTCCGCAGCACTGGCACTCCTAGAACTAAGCAACGTGGAGGCAGCCAGGGCAGCGTGCAGAGTCTGGGTGCAGCATCCACGGGGTCGGGTTTGGCGGCTTCTATGGTTGGTCCTGCTCCAACCACCAAGCCGCCGACACCGCCACAGACTGTGAGAACTGGTGGGTCAACAAATTGGCAAGATTTTTTAACAAAAAAGGCCAGTTTGTTTGCCTGTATTGAACTGCAGAATTATCCCATGGTTTAAAAGTTACAGGTGTTTGTAGTTGACATTTTTGATAAATCTAATCATAAAGTTACAAAAAATATTCATATTTTTTAAATCATGGGATATTTTTGTAATTTGATACAGGTGACTTTCACTCAGTTCAGTAAGGAATATACTAATCCAAGTCGCATTTTATTATCTGCTAAAATAAAAATTTGTTAGGGTAAAAGTCGAATAGAAATAAGATTCCGGAATTGCTCTATATACTAAATTCTATATACTAAATATACTAAGTTACTGTACCTATTCATTTCTGATCTGAACTGTGAGGACCCTGCTAATATATTACATCTAACGAATGTGAATGTTTGCAGGAACCTTGAGCAAAGGGTCTCGAGAGTACAGAACTCCTCCAGCAGTGGCGCCACCACAGGTTCCAAGCCACTATGCTCCAAACTACCCACTGGGTCATCCTAGGCGTGAACGTGGGCCTGGTTACAGCACACTTCCCTTGCACGCTCACACTACTCACGCAGGGCATAATTCTAATCACAACTCCCTAAACAATTCATCGAATCAGCACAATTCACCACCACAAATCGGGACAGTGCATCCTCTGCAGAGCCATCCGCAAACGCCGCCACCTGCGCCACCAAATATGGCAGTTACGAACACGTATCTCCAGGAGCAACAAAACAATATGCCGTGTAGGTTTACAAACTTGAAATGCATTGATTTATGTAAAAAATCTACAATTTGTATTGGTCAAAGAAACATTATTATGTACCTTTTTTATATAGTCAGGTCAATCATTTTAGAAAACTGTTAATATTAAAATTACTTAGCTAAAATTAATTAGAAATAATGAGAAACAAAATTGAAATTTTCTTGAAACACCTGGAGGGATCTGCTCATGTATTCTGTATTGTATCATGTTTATATTGAGACTTGGATGTGAGGATTCTGATAAATTGAAACCTGTAAATTTTGCAGTACCACCATCTCCACTTGTTGGAATCAGTGGAGACATGTCTGAATATACCGGACACCATACCCTGCCACATAGATTGTCGCATCAGATGAGCCGTGGAAGTGGCTCCAACAGTCCTCCTCTTCCACCTCCGCCACCCCCGGAAAATCAGCAATTCATGCAGGATGAGCATGCTCAATTTGGAAGACCTGTGCAATCCAGTGGTGCTATTATGCCTATAGTTCCGGATGAGGAAGACTTGCCTGGTTGGGTGCCAAAGAATTACATCGAAAAAGGTGAACACATTTGGATCACATTTAGGTCATGTATGAATCATTGATGGCTCACTCATGACTCATACAGGGGTCATATAACAAAAATATTCTTCCTGAATGTTAACTAAATTAAATTAAAAAAATGAAAGTTTATTATTAAAGATTTCAGTTTGTAAAATTTATCATGCAAAAAGTACCTTAACTAACGAACGATGCCTTTGATTTCAGTTGTCGCTATTTATGACTACTATGCAGACAAAGAAGATGAACTTAGCTTCCAGGAGAGTTCTGTCATTTACGTTCTGAAAAAGAACGACGATGGCTGGTGGGAAGGAGTCATGGATGGAATCACAGGACTATTTCCCGGCAATTACGTCGAGCATTGCGTTTGAGTTATCCGCATTTGCCCTGCATTTATCTTTGCGAGCGTTGCCCTTAGTTTCACTGCTTTTCCATTTCTAAGATCGTTGTAGTAATGATTATTCCATGGTAAACTGGCATTTTGGTGGACTCGGTTAAAAAGGGCGCTTAATTAAGTAAAGATCAATTTGAAAATGCTTAAAATGGAAGTGACTTTTATCATTTGAAGGCTAATAGAGTAATATCAGATTCAAATGTAAAAACCTCCTGCTCCATTTTAATCATTCGAAGTAGTTTTTAATTGCTGAGTAAGCTCAGTCTTGCCAGTTTTCGTTCGCATTTCTAGATTATGTTTTAGAACCGAGATTTCTCGACTAAGACCGGATTTGAAAGAACTTTTATACATTTGCGGATTTCATCGGATGCTTGTCTTTTTGAAGAACCTCTACTGGAAATGTGAAAACTAATTTTTGAAACACTGAAAAACTCAGAACTGTATCCTCCTCGAAGGTGAAACGTAAAAGCACCACTAAGTAATCTCAAATGTATCATTAATAAACTTCAATGTCACTACAGAAGTACGTCATTGTCAGTCAGCCGCAATCATTGTATTCGTTGTTACGAACAGTTGTAACGCCTATTTTATAGGATTTATCACTTGTCTATATATACAAATCCGTGCGGTAAAATAAAACTGAAACATTATATTTATAGAAGGAATAAAGCAACACGAAAAGAAAGCTGTCTTTGTGAAAAAATTATTATTCAAATTCGCTCTACATTCGCCGAATTGGACGTAATCCACGTGCTTACGATCGTCCATATACAACTCGCTTACAAAATTATGAGTACACCTCGTTATCATTTACAATCGTTGTGATAGAATCACAAAAATTACACGTAATATCACAAAGATTCGTTAACTACAGAATTTACATCATAATACACCTTATCCTCGTAATTCGGTTATCTTACAGATCGATACGAAAAATTTCAACGAGTCAACCAACTGGCAAACAAAAAATGCTTAATTCTAGTTTTACCGATTTGTTCATTCTCCGCTCCGAGCGGGATCAAAATATATTAATTTAAAACGCCGACGCTGCTCAACCCCAAAAACTTCTAGTCCAAAGACCTCACGTAATTCTTCAACAGTTCTGTGAGTTCCTGCAGGGACAGCTGGCTGATGTTCGTGATCATGCTGGCAGCCAGTTCGCCCACGTTGTCCTTGTACTTGACTATGTCTTCATTCAACACGAGCAACACCGACTTATTGTCGCTCTTGTTCTGCCCGAAATCCTCCACACACTCGGTCATCAGTCGGCAGACGTGGCTGATGTCGGTCTGTCGTTCGCACTCGGTTTCCGTCGATTTCTTCTGATGGGAAATAGCGAGGACTTTGCAGAGGCAACGTTCGAACGACGTGAAGTCGTCTGCGTCGACGACGCTGGCAAAGAAGTCGAAGGCGTTGTTGACGAACCATAGGTAGACATCCAGGGATCGGTGTTTTCGCAGCTTGTGGTTCGCCGCAAGTGACGCAGTGGTGAACACCTGGTTGCAAAGCACGCAGACTTTGTCGTGGGTTTGCACGAAGTGCTTCTGGTAGTCAGTGTGATTGGTGAATCGTTCGTCACAGCTGAGGCACTGAACGTCTTTTTGATTGTTGAACCAGCTGTCCTGCAGCCTGTAGAGGAAGACTGAGACAAGGCAGACGGGCTTCAGGAACTCGACTAAGTCGAGGGTGTTTCGGTAGGAGTTGAGCTTCTCGTTGATATCGCGGACCCTGTTTGGGGACGGGTGGATGTGGTGGTCGAGAAAGTGCTCGACGGCGCGTACTTTCTGGTATACGAGGCCGCAGAGCTTGCAGATGTCGCCGTAGAGCGAGTGCTTCTTTGTGAGGTGGTCGTTGATGTTGCAGAAGCTGGATTTGCAGTGGGGGCAGAAGGTTTTGGTGCCCACTTTTTTCCGGGGAGCTGAAAAAGGCGATTTGTTAGTGAGAATTGAAAGTGTATGACAATATATAAATTTATTCTCAATTTAAATAATGATTTTCGACTTATTTTAAATCGGGATTTAAAGTATGCTTTTTTTAATCCAAATCATAAATTAAGTCATGATGTTTACTTCAATTAAATAAATAATGATTTTTTCTCTAATCTAAAATCATGTTTCAAATTCAACTGAAATTCAACCGAAACATTGTAACAGGTTGCAGGTTGTCTTTAAAGTCAACTTACTCGAACTGCTAACAATTTGAGCATGAGCTTCCTTATACTCTTCCAACTTGATGAACTTAGCCAGCTCCGTCACCTGGTCATCAATATCCATACCCTGGTTGTCGATCGGTATTATGTGAACAGCCATCACATCTTCGCCTTCCTCGCAAATTGTGCCGTTATACGGGTTCATTACCCCTTCCGATTGTTCCTCGTTATGAACCAAGCCGATGTGCCTCATCAGCATCCTAATGGTCAAAAACTCCTTCCCACAATGGCACAGGTGCAATCCCTCCGTCTCCAAATGTTTCTCATTATTATGCTCCTTCAGCAACAAACTACTCTCAAACCCAACATCGCAGGTTGAGCAATAAAAATTCTCCCTCCCCTTACAAACATGCTCATTAACATTCTCGATCGTAGCCAAAACAACGTTACAATTTTCACAGATGTGAACGAATCTTTGGTCCTGGTGTACGAAAAATTGGTGCAAATTGAGCTTGTCCTGGGAGCTAAAATCCTGAAAACACACCAGACATCGCGGGACAGTCTCCTTACAAGCTTTCTTATTTACTTCGAAACTTTTATCAACTTTCTTCACGATCTTCTTCTGCCGTCCTCGGCGCTTCCTCTGCCGTCCTCGGTACGTCCTCACCGCCGCCATCTTCACTTCCATCTCGATTTTCTCATCGGACTTTTCGCTTTTCGTTTCGTCCTCGCTGAAGTCGTCCTCCTTGTTCTCCAGCTCTTCGACCATCGAACTGATCCCCACAATTTTGTCTGGCACAATCTTCATCGACACGTCCTCCTGCCTTTCCTCATTGCTCGCGACGGTTTCCAGAAGCTCCTTCACCACTGAAGTCACTGCCTCGGGATCGAACGTGTCGTTGCTCGGAAGAAGAACGTCGTTCTGCGGCCTGATCATTTCGTCCTTCGAGTGCTCGAACACCTCGTCGTGGATGTAATAAGCGTGCTCGTTATACAGTTTTTCGGAGTCGAACGATTTCTCGCAGGACTTGCAGAAAGAGTTGCTTGACTCCGACATTTTCATTATCTTTGGAGACGGTGCGTCGCCACCCTCGGTGGACTTCCGCTTGAGAACAAATGTGTCCGCGTTCTGTAAATCATCGCTGTTGACCTGGGGATTCCCGTTCGTCATGTCCCAGTCGGAATTCGCATCATCCAAGCTCCTCGTCGAATCCAAGTCCACGTGGTTGCTGTTCACAGTCGCTTCGGCAATTTTCGTTATGTGTTTCAGTTCATAATCCACAATATGCACCGAATTTTCGCCATGCGTCAAAACGTGCTCCAGGATTTCGTTCTTTGTCTTGTACGACATCCCACAAATGGAGCACATGTTGGAGAACTCCGTGTGAGCTATGGAGTGATGTCGGGACAAATCGACCTTGCCGTTGTACTTTATCTTGCAAACCGAGCAGGATATTAAGTCAATTTGATCCTCAATCTGCTTGTCCTCTAGCAGCTCGACGAACCTTTCCCGGGAAACCTCGACTGGAACGTCTTTCACTGTGCTGTGAGAGTCTAGATAGTGGGCAAAGTAATCGTCGTTTCCGGAGAACTCAATCTGGCAGCGAGTACATTGGTAAATTGAGGATTGCTTCTCAGGATTGCTTGTTTGGTCAGCAGATTCAACAATCTTTGGGCTGTCTTGGGGTGCGAATTCTTCGTCAGATTGGGGAGAAGTGACTTCCTTGACATCCTTTTTTTGCGACTCTTCGAAAATAATGTCGCACTTCGGCTTGCTCTTACAAATCGAGTGGGACGAGGAGAGATGGAGCTGCAATTTTGCGACTGTTCTAAAATATTTTGTACAAGTTGGGCACTTGAGTTTGGTGCTGTTCTGCTCGGACAGAGAGGTCTTTTCGACGATTACTTGAATGGTGTCGCGAATCTCCGTGCACTTTTCACACAAATCATTTGGAAGCTTTTCCGTCACAGTTTCAAGTTTTAACTTCTTCTCTGCTGGGGGTTCTCGTCCACGTTTACGTTTGGTATCTTTTACTTCGCCGTTCTTTTCAACGGAACTTTCCTTGTTTTCGGAAACGCGATTATTCTTTTCTGCCTCATTGGACAGATTTGACTCACTGTCGGATACGGGAGTGTAATTTTCGGATCCGCTGCTGATTCGTCTTCTTTTCCTCGGAAAATTGTGAATAAATGAATTGCTGCCAGACAGATCTTCACTTTCAGGCGTGGAAAAGCTGTTAGCTATTTTATGGTAATTTTTGCGTCGCGTTTTTGGCCTGAGTCGACTCAGTACTACCGGTGTTTCTGGTTCTGCCTTTCTTCTTTCCGGCACTTTCTTGCTTCTCTTGGAAACTCGTTCCAAGTCGCTAATCAGTGATTCATATACATCAGTTTTCACTGATTGGTTCTTACCATTGGACACCACTTTTTCCGTTGCCGACTCTCTAGGTTTCTTAATAACCTTCGTCACCGAAACTATCAGCGTTGAGTCTGCCGGACTGACACCGCTGTTGTCTACACTGGATTTCGTCGAATTCCGCTTACTCCTTCGTCGGAATTTCGACGCCTCTTTGATCGGCTTCTTTGCAATGGCATCCTCCGGCTTTTTCACGCTTACACTGAACAGGTTTCTGGGAGCAGGTTTCCTCCTCGGTGGAGCCACCGGGGGAGCCAGTGCAGGCGAGGAACTCCGACTCGAATTGGTACTCGTGCTAACGACGGAATTTTCACGATCAGCCTTCTTAGTGGCAGATCCCTCTGAACGATGTTCCAACTTGTGCTTTTCCCAAAACTTCCTCAGCAAAAACGATCGTCCGCAGACTTCACAGAAAAACATAGTCAACCTCGGATGTTTCTGCTTTGCATGCAATTGTAAGGTTAGCAGTTTGTCGAACGTTTTCTTACAACGACAACATTTTCCGACCCAGGAACTGTTTTTTACAGGTGTTACCGGTTTTTCGATTCGCTGTAAATTGACTCTTGGGACAAGCATGTTGTTCAACGACAAAGAGCTGGTCTTCTTTTGGATCGGATTGCTGTCAACTCTTTCCAGACGAATCACTGGAACTTTGTCGATGATTATCAGATCATCGGTGCGCTTCGATCTCGTGCTTTTGCTCTTCTTCGAATCCTTAATTTTTAACGTCTCTGGGGCTCTGGCGAAACAAAACTGATTTGAAGTTTGAAAAGATGATGTCGACTGGTTCGATCGTGGAAAGACATTTTGGTTGAACGAGGCATAATGGTTCATTAGGTCCCGAGCGGTGACTGGCATGACGAGGAAGAAAACCTTATTCGGGTCATCCATATTTTCGGGCATAGCGGGCATCATGTTTCCCATAAAGTTTTGCGGTATCACCATCGGCATGGCGGGCATCTGCAAGGAAGATGACATCGGTAACCACTGGTGGTTCGTAGGTGGACATTGTTGGAACATATGAAACATGTTTGGCATCGTGCCAAACGGAAAACAAGATGAGTTGGACAACTGACGACGATTTTGGTCCGAATCGCTTTCAGAATCCGACAACAAGCGGGGCATTTTGCACGTGCTTGCAAAAATCTGAAAGCAGAATAAAATTACCATATCAATCGACGATATACTTCATTTGTATCTGTAAGTGTTTGGATAGATACTTTGAATAAGACTGATATTTTGGTGGTAATATGAATTCTGTTTCTTTTGAATTGTTTGGAATGCTCGGAAAGAATGAAAACAAATTTTCTCAAGGATTTTTGTTTGGAATATTCCCGTTTGCTTACAATTTTAGAAAGTTAAAAGTAAATAAGATTTTGAATTGTTATATATTATTTATAACAATTACCATTTATCATTTTTTTGTATTGCATATAGTATTTTACTTTCAAACATTTGTAATCAATGTGACTAAATGCGTGAAAACATATGAATTTTTAAGAATATATTAAACTAATGTTTAATGTAACAAATTATTTCAATTAGTCCATTTTTCAACTACAGTTCTTAGCATTCATTATTATTATTTACAAGTTCATTTCAGATTATTTTAAAAATGTATAATCCTTTAAGGACGATGTTGTAATATAGCAATAATTCCAAAGTCACTTTTTACTTGATGACGGGAAATCTGACTCTCGTGCGATTGCAAACCTTGCCTTTGGCTCAGTTTGCACTTGAAACCGGATTTCCCGTTTCATTGCCCTTGGTGCAAAATGTACTATCTCAGACTTACAGTATTTTGTTCAGTCTTACGATATCATGTTTTTTGCATGAGTATAAAATGTTTACACTTTAGCATATTCGTACCAAGGGTGCAAATAGGTTTTTTCGAGGTGCGAACAATATATACCTGTATAAAAAATTAACGTTTTGAGTGTCTGTATAGAGGGAGCAAAGTTGTTGAAATGAGCTGGTGGGAATAAGCGTGCAGAAAAATTGCCTGCAGGTGCCAAATTAAATTTTGCACCCAAGGGCCTTTTTTCCGCCCAGAACCACTTTGCTCCCAAAATGCTGACACGAAAAAGTTCATTTTTGTGTAGGTTTGACAAACAGTTTATTTTTGATCATTAATAATGAAACATATGGGTATTATGTATCATTAAAGGTTTACTAAATCAAATTAATCTTTTATAGTTTTCCACTTCTGATTGTTCCAGAACACAATTTAATTATCAGTTAAAAAATCAAATTTGTAATAATTTGATTGTTTATAATAGTTGTTAATAATTATTAATTTTTAATAACTATTAATAAAAATTTTTAATAATTTCAGCAATTTTCCATTTCTATCAAAAATACAAGACGCGGGCAATAATTTGTCAAAATTTCATTTTATTGATATTATGGAATATAGCAATGTTAATATATTGCTGATATTTCATTGATAAAATTCAATATAAAATCATATCACTAGATATGATTTTTTAAATTAAAGGCTGCCTAAACATATAAATGTTTATTATTCACATAAATTTTGTTTATAACCCAAGATTATGAATATAATAGCGCATCTAATAGAATTATTTTCAATCAATAATTCTATATAAAATAATATTTAAAATGTTTGAGAATATTGATTTCAATTTTGTTTGGTTAAATACTACTTGCTACTTGTTAAATTAGTTTGAAACATCTCTTATGACAAAACTATATTATAGATAGAAAAGTCTCTTTAGTAGTAGTTGGGTAACAACATATCAATTTGTAAAGATATTTAAACTTAAATTAATATATTAAAATATCAGTTTATAACAGTTTGGATAACAAGTGGTCAATCTGTATAGTATATTACTTCACTAGTGGGAAAAGATATTTAATCTTACCTTTATGTAATATAATGATGTTAGTTTATGCTATACATAAAAACTGGATTGACAACAACACATTACTTGTGTTGTACTTATGGCGCTACCAGGTTTACAGGATATAATGCATTGGTCCTGAATACCTGAAAGAGATGTGCATAACAATATTAAAATATTTATTTAAAACTTAAAAAATGTGTTAAAGTAATTATTTTTATATCTGATATCTAGATAAAAGTTTATTGGGAGTAGTTTTAAATGGCAGTCACTAAGTCACAAGGTCATTTTTCAACATGATTAAGTAACTATGTCAACAATAATACACTATGAAAATGTATTTAAATGCATATAAAAACCTGAATTGTATTAATTTTGTTGCTTAGTTTTATTTAAAAATGTAAACAGAATTTTTTGTTTGCATATTAAAGGCCATAATTTTCTAAAGCTTTGCTAACCTGTTGACCCCATTTAATTAGTCAAGAAATATGTATTCAATTTCAGTTATAATTAAAAGGTAACATTATTAATAATACTTATTCTTCTTATTATGTCAGAACAATAGGTTTTTATTGTAGACAAAGCCCTTTGTCTATTTTTAGAAAACCATGAATCAGACAATTAGCTAATCCAAAAATATAATAATTAGAAGCAAGCTGTAACAGATTATGCAGCTGCTTACAAATAATCTACAAGTATTCGATTGTAAAAACTGAAATGACGGTAAAACAAATTTGAAATAAAAACATGCATTCTTAGGAGCACGAGTATAGAAGATAACGAAAATACAAGAATCAACATGTTTCCCGGATCACAACTTGGACGGTAAACAGTGATCCGTAATTCACACGTTCGATGCAGTCATATTTGGTGCCAACTTATCCGAAATATACCTTCCGACTGCATCAAAATATCAATATCAAAACAATAAACAACGTGAAAATAATCGTAAGCGCAATCGCCACAGAACTTTCGTAACTAACCTCAATCGATTCGTAACGACTTTGCTTACATCGAACGGAATAACGTGTCATAACGGCCGGCAAAAAAGCACATTCAATTCCCAAAAATGCCCCCGTCGTTGTAGAAAATGTGCCGACTCTTTTATTACGTCGACAGGAAATTGCGTTCTTTTAACAACGGTGCAAATTGAATTTCCAGCGTACACCAATTGAAATCCCAAATCAAAGATGGCGGCTGCGTTATCGCACTCGCGGTAAAGGCGGTCCGCGCGACGTCTCCGTTTTCGCGGCGATTAGAGAAGGACGCGAATTGTTGTCTCTTTATATTTACATGTGTCGATGCTCGACGCCGATTGGGCGGAATGTTGATGTGTGCGACGTTATCGTTTTGAGCACGATTTTCTCTGCGGTTGGAATATTTCCGCAAAGGGTGGACTCGCGGCAAAATTCGATCGATTTCACGACGAAAAGATGGAAAATTCGAGTGCCGATCAAAACGAGTGTCAGGACGTGAGTTGACAGTTAACCTACAAAAATACATGTTTACAACAATGCAAATGTCATACGTAGCATTGTATTTTCCATCTGTCATTTGTTGACAGTCAATTGTTGATTTGGTGATACTGATGAATGGAAAGGGTGATTGGTGTTTGGAGAATTATAATGGTGGTTCACACAATTTATTGTTTACATGTATTTTAGATGACTCAATCAATTACCAGTATAGCAGATAAGGAATCCATTGAGGATAAATATAACAAGGTATATAGCTTTTTCATGTATAATGCAGATATTATGTTTTCAATACATTAGTAGTATATTATATTGCAAATACATGTTTGTTATATTTCATTTTTACACAAACTTACTAATTCCAGGAATTAGTAAGTTTGTGTACATACATTCAAATTATATTTAATTACTTAAATGTAATTGTTTCAGTTAAGAGGATTTGCAATAAAACTCAAAAAAAAGGTTTCTGATTTAACAGAACAAATACAGAATTTGGAATCAGAAAAACTGAAAATTACATCAGAAAAAGATGATCTGCAAATTAAATTTGTTCAGATCACTGAAAGTGCAAAAAAAGTACAGGTAAAGATTTATATGTAACTACTGTAATTTAGTTGCAATGTTTGCATAGCATTACTGTTATAAATGTTTCTTTAATTCTTTCAGACTATTCAATTGGAATATGACAAAATGCAAGATAAAATGGAGCAATGTAAAATGGAAAACAAAAAATTGTTGAAGAATGTAGAATCGCTTATCAACCAAAATACGTCACTCAAAGAGTCACTTTTTCACGAGAAAGATTCTGTTTCATCAATGTCTGCAAAAATAGAACATTTAATGATTGAAAAAAAGAACAGAGAGTCTTCAAATAAGCAATTTGTTGAAGAAATTAAGAAACTAAAAAATGAGTTGAAAGCTCAAGTTGTTATACGAGAACAGAAGGATAAAGAATATGATAACATGAAAGTCAATTTGGAAGCTGAGATTAATGCTCATAAAAATACTAAAGCTCAATTAGATTCACTAAAACAAGAGCATACAAGTAATAGTGTTTTATCCTTAGAAGTTGAAAATTACGAAGTAAGTACTTACAATGTACTTTCTTTTTTGTCTTTCCTTTTTCTAACTATTTATTCCTTTACTTGTCTAATTATTTCTTTCTTTACCTTTTTCT